>APFE030361460.1:34575-83174 GCA_000404065.3 Pinus taeda
CTCTCAACCAAACACTAAAGTAGGAACTACCTAATTAACAATTAAGCAATAACTACATTTATGATGAGGAATCTCATTAAATGTGCATAAGACAACTAAGAGTTAAATCTTCAAGTCCCTCCCTTAACGAGTACTTATCTTGATCTTCTGATCTTCTTGTCTGCAACATCTTCATTAGCTTCTTTAAACATCTTCAAAATATCATAGAGTAACTCCATCAAGTTGTTTCATAACCCTCGTAAAGGTGTAGTTGGCAAATTGAATTCCCGAGTTCCACCCTTGAATGCTCGAATCAAAGATCTCCCAAAGTCAATTACTAGACAATGTCCCAAGATGACCACTCCACCTCTTCCACAAATGAGGGATCTTTCCCTAGATCCACAACTTCCAAACTATCTAGAAAACCATCCATACTGAGTTTTACACTGCTTGATCTCTTAAAATAGTTGTTTGAGACACAATTAATCACTTGTTTGCAATAAATGAACTATTAGTCATTCTATGGATGAGCTCCCATTCACCAAAATACATGGGTACCAACTGTTGTACTCACTAATTATCTAGGGAAACCATCTAAATATAGTTGTATCTAAATCGAGTTTTACAAAATGACCTTTATATCTGATTTTGGAAATTTATCTTACATACATTTATTCTACAAACAAATTTCTCCTATTTAATAATACAATAATACCATAATTCCATAGGTCACCACTAATAGCTTTAGAATAAATTAAAAAGAACATTGAATCCCAAGGTGATCGTTCCAAAGAGATCCCTTGCTAGGCATTAACATAAGGTTGAATGTTATCTAGGTAGAAATCCCTGACAAAACATGTTGGTTCAGAGGTGCTTTGACATGTAATCCAAAATTGGAATCAGAAGTGGATCCTATATTTTTCAGCCTCCTCTTGATCGATCTTCAAGAAATCAGAATATTGATCTTTTTCTGAGTATTAGTGCTGAAGTTATCACTTTTGCTTTTGCCTCTCAGAATTCCAAAATCCACCCCAACAAAAAAAAAAATTACCAACTGTAAGACACATTACCAACTGTAAGACACCGAGGACAATGCTCTGGATATTCATCACGCTGAGGACGATACAATGTCACCACATTGCTATCATTCACATGATTGTTCTCTTTGTTGTTCTCAGTAGAAATTGTTATGAAAATGGGACAGATAGAATGACGTGAGATCCACGCATCTGCGTAGTGAACACAGAAGGTATGAATGCATACTGGGCTCACGCGGTGTCAGTGAGATTGTTATGGCTACATACTAGGTTCACGTGGCGTTAGTCACATTGCTCTTCATAGGATTCACTTCATCTTCTCCCACAAATAATGATAAGACTAAATCTGAGAGAGAAAATTCACTTCATATCTCTTCCCATTTCAACGTTGTAGGTTGCCTACAATTTTCTTCTTTCACACGCATGAGTAACGCTCAGGTTACTGTTGTACATGAGGAAATTCCTTCAAACCTTCGGACATAGATCTTCACCATACGTACAGAGGTCTACACACAAAATAAATCCTAAATTTACTTACATAAATTACGCCTTACATTTCTCTCACATATACATGGGCCCTCCTTAAGGAGTTAACCTAGATCCAATGGTTATTGCGAAACTAGTTTGCACACCGAAAGTTTACATCACATTAATAATCCTAGATAATACATCACACATCGATTGAAGATAGTAATTATATCTTAATCACACAATTAATTAGTTGAGTAAATGTCTCAACCAAACATTAAACTAGAAACTAAATATGTCAGTTCCAACTAATAAACAATTAACCAACAATTACATTTATGCCTAGGAATCTCATTCAATGTGCACGAGAGAAGTAAGAGTTAAATCTCCAAGTCTAGCAACCCTCTATGATGACCATTGATGCTAAAAATTGATCCCAACAACCTCTTGTGTTTAATTATGGACATCATGAAGCATTCTACAATAGATTTAGAGTCATGAATGCTCTCTTAATGTAAACATGTGTACAAATTGTTGTCTACCAATTTTACAATAATTTTGGCCCATCTAGAAGTGCATTTTATCTCTCAAATATGTTACAAAACCTACTACTATCCCTATGGTTATAAACTTTGAATAATATTCCTATGCATCCTCTTATACACATATAGGGTGTCTAATCGCATTGGGATTGATTGATGATTTGTTAAGGAACTCTATTTCTATATGTAACAACATGCCCATTAAACGTTAAGTGGAAAACGCTGAAATCATCATTACATAATTATCAAACAATTTTGTAGTGCCATTGGCTTCCAAATGCTTCAAAACTATTAAACTATGCATGTTTCCCATGGGAAATCATTTATAGAAGCTTCATTAAAACTTAAAACTAAGGTTGTCTCTTGGTTAAGTTTAAACTAATGATGTTGAGAAAGAACATCAAAATAGATGCACGGAAAAAAGAACAATCTATGATTTTCGCATATCTCATAATAATAACAAAATCATATCTTACCTCGCAATGCCCATAAGGTTAAGTGGCAGCAAAGACAAAGGTATATTTGTACATGTAGTATAGGGTAGATGAATGTTCAATAATCGATGAAATATTCTGAGTTCCAAGACTGTCAATTCCATGAATCCACTCAGATTTTTTGTAGTCACATGGCATTAGAATTTCTTGCACCGACAAAACATCTTGCAACTGCTCCCAAAATCTGGTCTACAATATTTAACCAAAATTGGGTTGCTTGCCATTATGTTAATATTACAAATGCTTGCAATTCAATTCAAATGTGTTTATGAGAACATATAAAGTCTAAGTAGATATATTGTGGATGATAGTTTCAGATTTCTTCTATCAAGGTAGAGCATAGATCAAGATTTTGATTTTTCCCACGTACAAACTTTAAACTATGAAAATGTATTTATGCAAATTCAATTTTCAAGAAATTCAAGGCTTTCAAAACATATCAAATAAAAATAATGAAAACACTCACATTTATATTCTAAATGCTAACTAGTTATCTAAGACTCTAAGTCAAAAGAATATCAACTGGACAAAGCACAATACTCCTCACATTTGTGTTTGATAAGATGGGAACAATTGGATTTGAACATTCTACTACCTCCTTAGTATTATTCTCTAAAGTTTCTTTTGATGTAGTATGTTGTGTGGTGGGAGACATTGTCTCTACAGAAGGTGAAAGGATAATGTACCATATGTTAGTAGCTCATGCAAGTGGAAGATCACTCGTCATGAACAACAATTAATTTCTCAAAATCTATGCAATAAATTCCATTGTTTAATTATTGGTACATTTTCTATGTGAAGTTTGACTAAACTCTAAGGTAAAAATTAGGGGAAATTTTCACTACTTCACTAAAGATTGAATGTCGTTTAAACATTGTAAACAACTATTGATGCTAAAATTGATCCTAACAACCCTCTATGATAACCATTGATGCTAAAAATTGATCCCAACAACATCTTGTGTTTAATTATGGACATCATGAAGCATTCTACAATGGATTTAGAACCATGAATGATCTCTTATGTAAACATGTGTACCAAATGTTGTCTACCAATTTAACAATAATTTTTGCCCCATCTAGGGGGCACTTTATCTCTCAAATATGTTACAAAGCCTACTACTCTCCTTATGGTCATAAAATTTGAACAATTTTTCTTTGCATCCTCTTATACACATGTAGGGTGTCTAATCCCATTGAGATTGACCGATTCTTCGTTAAGGAACTCTATGTATGTATGTAACAACATACCCATTAAACATTAAGCGGACAATGCTAAAATCATCATTAGATAATTATCAAACATGTTTGTAGTGCTCTTGGCTTGGAAACCCTTCAAAACTATTAAATTATCAGTGTTTCCCATGGGAAATCACTTATAGAAGTGTTGGGCCTCGAATATGCCCATTTTTTCCATCACATAGTACCACTATTTTATAACCTAAATTCTGACATTTAAACTCATTTCATACCATAATTCCATAGCTTGCCACCAATACATATCCTACGCCTCATGGTTGATTACCATTAGTTTTCTTAGCTTTTCTATGATTAGAGATGATTTATTCATGATTTACTAATGATCGTTTTTACTAAGTTCATTTTCCATAGGGTTCTATTTCCAAAATTCTTCACAAGCCAATTAAACTAGTTGCTATAGATTGAGTACAAAATATATTCATGTAGACCTTGAAAATATCCAATTTGGAGCTTCAACGCTTCCGGGGAAAAACGAGGAAGGTTATCATCCAAAATTATGTTCTAACACCTTCCTATTAGCTCGATTGCACCCAGGTTGCACATGTGGATCTCTAGAAGAAAACCAACAAATTTGTTCAAAATTTGTAGAATTTTCAAACTGTCATGTTTGACCTTGATTTGTGTGCAGCTGGAGTCGAATCTAGAAAATCTGAGCAAATGGGTTTTTACCAATATAAAAAATTATCTATAACCAATTTTTTTTTATGAATTTTCGCTTTGGTTAAAAATTTACACACGGGTCTTTAAGGCAGTTTCATAAAAAACATTGTTTTTCTAGAATTCTAGAATCTTGCAAAAAGAGCCAAACAACCAAATTTGGGCACATTTTACGCGGATACGGAGTTGAATGAGACCAATATAAGAGATTTTTTGTTGAAAATATGACAAATTAGGTTCCCTCAAAACGGTTTTCCAAAATTCGCCATGGTTTGGAAGATATGCCAATAAATTCGAGGCCAATTTATTAAAAATATGCAATTTTCAAGAATTAAGGAAACTGACTGGTTCACCTTGTAAATATTATAAATGGCTTAGCCATGGACTATGGGAAGGCGGCAGAGACAATGTGTGAACATGAGACAGGATTGATGTGATTAAGTTTTAGCTTAAACAAAATTGAAGGAATATATGTAAGTGAACTTATGATTTGAATCTTAATATAGTTTGACTTCGACATGAATTCTATGTAAATGTTATGGATTTGCTTAATATTTAGGCATTGATTTTGTCTAAACTAGCTCCAGAAGTGGAAAGGTCCCACCACACCTGGAAACTATTTGCTTCATTTGCTTATGTTTTAGAATTTACATTACAGTGTGAATTGGCTTTTGAATCATAAATTTGAATTCATAGTGTGATTTGTGCCTCATATTTAGAGATTTGTATTGTTAGTTTGAAGGACAAATGCTTCATTGATGATTGTAGAATTGTTGGATTTCATTGAGGTTTCCATTTTGTGCTTAACTAATACTTGTGGTGGTATCAACCAATTGAATTCATGTAGAGAATATTATGAGATTAATTACCATTTGCCGAGAATATTAATACATTGTTCTGAGTTAGATTAATTGCAATATGATTAATGCAATAACTCAGTAAGGTACAAGACTGAATTAAGGATTTTCTGCAGAATAATTGCCACCATTAACTACAGAACCTGCAACTTCTTGCTCGTTGTTTCTAGTACATGAGTGTGAGTAGTGTGAAGTACGTCAAGTTATTCGAAAGCATTTTTATTTGAAGATTAGCCCAGCTGATAGAATTATGTAGTTAAAGGTTCTCTTATTGTTTGAAAGAACGGATGTCTCTTTAAGAAAAAATAGAGTGTGAGTTAGGATGTGTGATCACAGTTCAAATAGTGATTAGTTTCATTTCCATTGCTCCTGAAGTTTGGTTATGTTTTATAAGAATAGAGAAGGAGTTTGATTGTGTAAGGAGGTATTGTAGTTTGAACATTGATTAGTCTAAATTTTTATTGGTAGCTTTAGTTTCCATTTACTTTTTAGTTTTGGTTATTAACTCGTCATTTTGTACTTAAATAGGTCCTGAAATATTATGTTTTATATGAATGACCAACAACGACATGACGAGATATTGATGGTTGTATCTTAGTTCTTAGATTAGTTTGAATTATTGTTGGCTTGTTTTATGCACCCGAGGATTAGATTTGGTCTTGTTTGGATTGTTTACTTTCCTTAAGTTTAGAATAGCTTGAATTAGAATTAGTTTTGTTTAATATTGGAATTACAATAATCTTGATATTGAATGATAATTATTTTTATTTGATTTCAGATTTCTAAAGTTCATTTTTTGAATTGCAGTTAAGTTTTACTTGCACTGAGATTAAGTTTGATTGGTTTACTTTACTTAGATTGAGATTAAAATTGTTTATTTTCATTATGTACTTAACTCAGAAATAGGAATTTGATGTTAATTTAGGTTAGATACTTTGATCCTGTGTTACCTGCACTTGCACCTCTAAGTCTTACAACCCCGAATTGATAATTTAATGTTTGAATTATAACACATATAATTTCCCCAACATTTTTGGCGTCACTACTGGGGAGGCGCAAAAAGGATTAGAGCGTAGTTTCTTTCACAAGTTTTCGATGTGATCTTAGTTACAGGGCAACTAGTGGGTGGAGA
Organism: Pinus taeda; assembly: GCA_000404065.3. Lineage (NCBI taxonomy): Eukaryota > Viridiplantae > Streptophyta > Pinopsida > Pinales > Pinaceae > Pinus > Pinus taeda. The sequence goes on from APFE030361460.1 coordinate 41,001, forward strand.
TGACAGTAAGATGTGAGTGAAGAGACACACATCCACTTTGGTTTGGAGTCACTCTAAATTCTGGTTGTCCAAGTAAGTGAGGATCTCAATTTTGGTAAGTTTTATTGCAATTAGCAGTTTTTAATTCATTTAGATTAAAAATTCAAGCTCTTTAAAGATAAAATGTTTTTCGGGTGTTGTAATAATGCCTAGGTACTAATCCATGTTGCGAGACAAGGAACATCAACCAACAGGAGAAATTCAAGAATGAATGAGAGCTTGAAGAATTTCCCTAGAAGCACTTTGTCAAATCCTAGTAGTAGTTGGGGTATTTTCTTCTCAGGAAGATTTCATCCTCACCACATTTAGGAAATTATATATCTCTCCACAACCAGAAAAGGACTTGGAAATATCCCTTGATTCATCTTGCCTATATACCAAGGACATCAACAATCATGTACCAAATTCGATGAGGAGCATCCTGCTGAACCTGAGATTGAGAAACTCTCACCATGCCTAGCAACAAGCCTTGTATGCATTCCGAAGACCAATTATCCAAGTTCGCCTGGCATGACCGAGGAGGGATTTCAGAGTGGTTTAAATGAATAAATGGGGCAATACCACCACAATTACATTGAACATTGGTTCCAAATCATAATCCAATCAGAGTAACACTCTCATCTTCAAATACTCTTTGTATCACATCTTTCGAAACTACCAATTTTTCATGCTCATATACCTTCTAAATTTTATATGTTAAATATGAGAATGAATATATCTTTGTACCTCATCAAACATGGCTTCATTGGAAGTTATCTTTCACTTTAATGAGGACATATTTTCTTCAGTATAGCATGAAAGTTAGTAAATAAATGAAAATAGCAAGGAGAAAAATAAGTACTTTTGTGAAAACTAACTTGTCTGGCACAACTAGGTAGGGGTTTTGCTTGACAACCAGGTAACTAGAAGGCAATGTTCCCATTCAAGCTTGTAAATTTGTATAATTTCTTCAAATCATGTATCATTCAAGTCTTTATGCTTGTACTAGAGTTCGTTGATGTGGGATCCCTTAAGGCCCACTTACCAACAAGCCTTGTTCCATCGACATCAACAAATTATCTTGGACAAAGGTTAGGGTTAGCTAAGGTATCTGGGGGCTTGCATGCCTTAATGGTAGGTATACTTGTCATCTACTAAGGAAATACATCAGTGTTTCTATTATGAAACCAACTCACAAAAAGATAGAAAAGATAGATCAACACCTTAGAATTCAACCTCTTCGAGGGGACAACCTCCTTTACATTACATAAATGAACAATTCTTGGATGATACAAATGACAAAACCTCCTTTCTATATATAGGAGTCTAAGGAGTCACAATGTAACCTAGCGGACCTAACAATAATAATATAAAGCCACAAAAATAACAATAGAGGGATTCTATGGGGCACAATAATAACAATATGGGGACAATAGGGGCACAAATATTAATAAGGGATACAACTACAATAGTAATGGGATAATCACTAGTATTATAGGGACCTAACATTTTCTTGGTGGATGAATTTTGCAATCCATTCGACTTTGACAAGTCTACTCATGGCTAGTAGAATGTACCTAGTGCCTTGATTCCCACTCACATCAAAGGTGTGATATCTCACGTTGGTTAACGACATCCTCGATGGTCGAAATCCAATGATTTTTGCTTATGTTCGACGTCAGCACCATTTTTTCACATATGAAAGATTTCACACGGGCGTGTAGTGGTTGAAGACTATATGGTTTTGAGATCCAACACAAGTTTGGAGTAGTTTGGAGTTTTTTTATCATCATTCCCATTGTCATTTGCAACAATAATCACCTTTCCTCAATTGTTTTGGGACATAAACCTCCTCACGCATGGGGGATAAGGGGACCTTCAGTTCATCCTTCAACACTTTAGTTCATCCTTCATCCTTCAACCTTCTTCAGTAGATCAGATCAACAATCATGTCAGCTGCATCCATTCCATCCTCCACTTCATCTTGCAGCACAAAGCACATCAACGACAAAGGTAAAACTTGAGGTAAATTTGGCTTCTGATTATATAATTCATTAAAAGGTTAAAGAATATTAATGATTCACCACTTCTCATTCCACACATTTCATATTTCATAAACCATTATCCTTATATTTCCTTCCATTCATTAATCATATACTTTGATTACAAGACCATGTTAAAAGAAAAATCCTTATGGTGAATAAATAAAGGCAGTCTCTATAGTGTCTTCTCCAAGCATTATATTCATAGGATGAAACCGATATTGCCATGAAATGATAAAGAAAGCCACCTATAGACATTGGCCTTATGATGACAGAAAATGTGAGCACCCATTCACCATCTCCATCACCACCTCATTTTCATCCATCGTCTCTTCCTCATCCATCTCCTTTTTGTCCTCAATTTGTATTGCTCTGAAATCAGTATGATATGTTAATATGAAGAATGTTGCCCTAAAAGAACTAGAACGTCAAAATATTCAAGTAGTGTTTCTCCACAGGAATCAACACCTCTAAATATTCAAGAAATGTTGCTCCACGAGAACCAACATCTACAAAACAATGTCAAGAATCTGTAAATGAGCAAGGGATTTGTATGAGGACATGCAAACCCTCAGGCATGGGGGGATGTTGGGCCTTGAATATTCCCATTTCTTCCATCACATAGTACCACTATTTCATAACCTAAATTCTAACATTTATAACTCATTTCATACCGTAATTCAATAACTTGCCGCTAATACATATCCTATGCCTCATGTTTGATTATCATTAGTTTTCTTAGCTTTTCTATTTTTAGAGATGATTTAGTCATGATTTATTAATCATGGTTTTCTCTAAGTTCATTTTTTACAAGGTTCCATTTCCAAAATTCTTCATAAGTCAATTAAACTAGTTGCTACAGGTCGAGTACGGAATAAATTCCTATAGTTGAAAATATCCAATTTGGAGTTTCGACATCTCAACATGCTTCCAGGGAAAATCAAGGAAGGTTATTGTCCGAAATGATGTTATAACACCTTTCCATGAGTTGTATTGCACCCAGGTCGCACATGTGGGCCTCTAGAAGAAAATCAACATGACACTTTCACTCCATCACCATGATTGAGTCGGGTTGGGTTATTCTGTTCACCGGTCACATCACCATTGGTCCTCCATACCAGCCATTTTTGGGGTTAATGCTACCAATCCATATCAGTGTCACTGATATGTTCAAGAGAAGTCATTCAGAGAATTCACCAACCCAGCTAATGCCTCATCCACTCTAATACCTTCACTCTCCATTTTTCATGACCGCCATTCCTGAACCTTGTATCATCATATCGTTTTCACCTCTAGAAAATCATTTGCTTCGTTTTGTGTTGTAGATGTGGGATTCATTAAGGGCCTCCTATGATGGGTCACTTCTTGTCAACATCAGCTCATTATCCAAGAAGTTGACTTAGGAAGAACCGTTTCAGTACTTTGAAACATGCATGCCTCAATGGCAAGTTTCTCACTTCCGGTCACAGGTTTACATCAATGGCCTTCGACAAAAATATTTTGCGTGCTGCTCGACATCGACTCATCTATTCACACCACGTGAATTTTACTGTAGTACCTTGAGGGTCATTATCATTATCGGTGATTCCTCTCACGCCTGTTAATAGCTTACATCATTGCTTGGTAATCAGGCGATGTCTTTCCATGTTCGACTTCAGAACATCTTTTCACATGGATCGACTTGTACATTGGGTGAAGATTGAACGAGTTTGAAGACACTGGATCTAGTTTCATCCATCTGAGCTATGATATATTCGGGAGAATCTAGTTTCATCCATCCGAGCTGCACAGATGATCATCCAAGCTAAAGCATGATGGCTCTACAAGAATCACCAATCTGCAATAGTAGACGATTGTTTGTCCTATGTACATGAAAATGAATTTATAAAGTTGAGCATGGGAATGCCCATCTCAGCTAGATCATGAAAATAATATGAAGATAATTTATTGTATTGTATCTTATTACAGGTCACCTTCCAATTCGAAAAACCTCAGATCCTCATGATAAAGCATTTCACCCGACATTAGAAGATTTACGGCCTCATGCCTTAGGGGGCAACTATTATGGACATATTTGGGCACTATAACCCAATCACATATGTTAATAAACCAAGGGCTCTTAAACCCCTAAAAGTTTTGTTTCACAACCTAAAGGATCATGGTCAACTCATTACATCATTTCCTAGAAGTTCCACCTGAAAAACCACTCAGAATTGGCCAAAACTAGACCATACAAATTGCTCCATGCTTAGATTGCGATGTATATTGGCTGCCACACTAGCCAGGTATGATGCATACTGAAAGAGCCTTTTGTGGGGTGCGATGTGTGAGAGTAGACAAATGGTAGAGGCAGTTTGCTAAGTGGAAACCCAGGGAATATTTTAGAAACTTCTCCTATGACACTTGCCTCTCTAAATTTTCCTAGGGATGAGTAAGAGATCATGAAATCTCCAAGTGGAACCAAGAACTATCAGTGAAATGACACTAATCAAAAACCTAGAAGTTGACTCACCCCTCTACAAATATCTATAAATGGATCCCTCATCATAGAGATCTAAAGGCTGGAATTTTGTAATTTGTAAGGAAGTTTTGTTGGTTTCTCTTTGAGACATTGCATTGTTGGGTGATCTTTCTTTTCATGAGGTGAAGAGGGATTTCATGCTAGGAGGATGATGTTGGATCAGACAGCTGGGTTGTAATCCTCTCTTCTAGTTCTATTATCAATAAAGTTATTTGAGTTTTCCTCTATATACTTGTGTATTTGTGAATCTTGCTATTTTTGAATGCAATTGTATGGTTAATGTACTTATGACTCTTCATTATTTATGGTATTATAGATCTCTATTCTTTGATGGTGTTCTGTTGCTTTGCCTCTACAGGTGTTCTTTAAAGCCGGACAAGTGAGAAAGGAGTGGCAAGCTCTATCAAAGTAGAGAGGAAACAAGCAAGGAGCCAAGCAAAAGATTCAGGTTGGTGCTCTCTGCTTCTCTCTTATCTGTCATACATAAAGGAAAACACAAGTTACTTTGAATTGTCTGTTTCTAAGATAGCTACCCATCTTAGTGGGACTAGTAGATCAAACAGACACTAGTTTTCTCGAAAACAAAATGACGACTCCACTGGGGAGCGAATAGTTTGTTTGTTTGTTACTGTTGTTTTCTTTATAAACTACAGATGGAGCTTGAAGTTAAGCCAACTAGCCTTCGAACTTCTTTTGCTATGCAACTGCAAAGTAGATCAACGCTACTTCAGTTAATCTCCAGGTTGGTTTATGAACTAAACATTTGACTTGCAAACATCCTAAGTGCCCTGGTGGTAGCTCAATAACCTCATAAGATCATACCCCTGTACTTTGTTGTTACTGTCCATCATAGCTCAACCTAAATCACTGAACTTAGCTGCAAATTTTGAGAAAAAACCAAGCTTAGTTTTCTTCCCTGGTCCATCGCATTGTCTGTAACTAGCAACCTAGATGCATCGCACCTCTCGTGTGTTGCAGGTGAGATGCATCCCTGTTTCCCTTAAGGACAGGTGTGATGACTGAATGATACTGTTTCCTTCTCTGGAATTTGGTTTTTTCTTCTATGTTTTCAACTCTATTCAATAGTTTTGCTACTTATGATCAATATATCATTATTGAAGCATTCTTCCTTTACATTATTCAGCCTCCATTGATTAGGAATTGTGAATGTTTTCTTTATGTATTTTTCATCATTTACAGTCCTCCTTTGTCAAGAGTAACTTAATCAAACTATCGTCTTTTGATTCAAAAGTTTCATAACTGTCGTCTTGAGTCAAGAAAAAGAGTGTCGTAAAGTCTTCCTCTTTTAGATAGTTGATTGTACTTTTGTCATTGTATTTGATTTGAATTGTCAAAATTGTAAGTGTCGAAAGAAGTTTTCCATTCGAAATCGAAAGTGTCGTTTTAGTCTTCCTTTCATTTTGAAAAGAAATTGTTGAAGTGTCGCTTTGAAGAAAATAGTTTAGATCTGTACTTAGTTTTCCTTTTTGGCATTCTCACATTAAGGAAGCGGAAAAAACAATTGCATGCATATCCATTTGCATTTAGACTACATGCGAAAAATTATTTAGGAAAGGTGCATTTAGTGTGTGCTCTCTGCTCTCTGTTGAAAGAATCGTACTCTTCTTTCCTTAGTAGCTAGGATTTTCATTTCTAAAAGAAAACAAACAATTGTTTATCATTTTAGATTGAATATTTAGGAATTTTACATCTACATCACGCGGTGAACCTTAAAAGACAAACTTCTAAGAAAGATGAACTCTAAAATAAACCTCAATTAACATAAAGACGCTTTGGAACCTAACACACAACATATAGAAGTCTAGGCTGGAGACGTGTTTCGACGTTGTAAAACATGGTAACTATTGTTTTCATCGAAGGTTGGGTGATTCCTCCTCTTTGATATGACAAATGCCAGTATGGACTTGTGCTCCTCGTACCGTTGAGTATATATTGGGAGACCAAAATAGGTTGATATCATGTATCCTTAGGAAGCCATGTTTGCTGCCCTATCGATCGCAATGCATTGAACACAGCATTCAGGAAGATTGACTGCCGTACATAAAGTCCTTGGTAATTTATCTTTAATTTACCACCAAGGTGTATATTGCAGTTTTGCGATTGGTTTGGTAATCCCTCTATCTAGATTTCTAGAGTAGTCACTTTCATTCCTTTTTGACTGCCTAAGAGAAAAGGTCCATCTAAGCACTTGTCACTTTAGGCTCATTAAAAATCAAAGGCGACTAGAGTCACCTTTAGATTTTTCTCAACTCTTAAAAATTGAAAAATCAAGTTGTGTCAAAGCGTCATAAAATTCATTTAATTCAGAATAACATCCCTATTCCTTCGTTGATCTTAGGTTGAGGTAATGGAGTCCACCAATCAAGGATTTCCCCTTGGGGGGAATCCTAGTCCTTTCTCTTCTTGGGGAGATATTGGTGTTCCATATATGGCTACATTATCCCTTCCAGGAATCACAATTGGCCTGCCGGTATGGCTATTCTCAACCTCTGTCGCTCAAAACATTGTAATTCCTCAGCAATCGAATCAACAACCAGATGATACTGGAGTTGCTCCCTCACCTTCTACTTTGTTTGTTTCTCCCTCTCCTTCTTCCTCTTCACTTGGTGAAACTAGTGATACTAAAAACCAAGTAACTAAGAAGAAGAAGAAAGGGAAGGAGAAGAAGAAGAAGAAGCCAGTCAAGCAAGGGGGAAACCATGCATCATCCGGCAAAAATCCGCACACCCAACCTTCCAAACCCAAATGTCCATGCATAATTTTCAAAGGAAACCACTTTCATCGAGATTTTCCTTGCATTTCATGGATCTTGAGAGACTGGTCTCCCCACTTGCACCATCCGATGTCATCAACCTCTGTTGATCATGTTGAGAGTACACCATCGACTAGTGAAAATGAAGTCAATGGAAAAAAAGGAAGATTCAAATTTCCTTGCAGGTTGTGTGAAGGCGATCATGCCCTTCACTATTGTCCTTTTTTGGACGAAGCTAAAAGTGTCTTAGATAACCATCCTGCTTCACCACAGCGACTTCTGCCTGGATACAAGAAACTCTTGTCAGTCCATCGCTAGTTGAAAATCTAATTGACATACCTCGGTTTTCGGTCGAAATGCCTATCATTGAAGATAAACCCTCTGAGTCCATACCAGACCAAAGTCAATAGGTCGGGATGGCAACCGACCCAGTCTTGCCTTCAGAAGGTCCACCTTCAAATGATACAGTTTCCAAAGAGAATGAGAATGACACCATTTAAATTCTTTTTATTAATACAGAGTCTGATGAACATGGGGGAAATCTACTCATTTCTTCATCACGGGAGGGAAGTTCCCCATTTCAAGAGATTCATCCAACCATTTATTTGGTCCCCCCTCCATGCAATCTAGTCGTTTCCTTCGTTTGGAATCTACTAGTGCGACCTCGCCTTCCATCTAATGTACCATTCTAAATCATAGTACAAGTTTATAGAATGATCATGTATAGCACTATCATAGATGAAGGGGCTTCCATGAGCATCCTTTCCTCACCTACTTGGAAATCACTTGGTTTGCCATCGCTTCTGCCTGAGAATCGAAACTTGTCAGGCTTCAATAAAGGACCTAGTCAACCGTTAGGGATCCTTTCAAATTTGCCTATAACTTTGAGAAGGAAAATCGTTCACTTGAACATGATGGTAGTCCAAGGGCCACTATATTACAATCTACTCCTTGGGCATGAGTACGTTTACAACATGGGAGCTATTGTTTCTACACTCTTTCAAGTGATGTGTTTCCCACATGAAGGCAGAATGGTGCAACTTGTCGACCAGCTTTCATTTCTCGATTCAAACACGGCTACGAGTCAAACACCATCCCTAAATGGTCTCTTTGCACAAGGAATGTCTCTTCAACCTCCAGTTCATCCACCTAATTACCGCGAGTGATTCAGTGAATGTAACAAAGCTTAGGGGGCATGCACCTTGGTCTACTTCGGCAGGTGAACCCAACTAAAAAGATAGATTTCCTCGTAGGATATATGATTGATCTAAACCGTCATTTCCTTGTCGGATTTGAGTATCAGTTTGAAATATGATTGATCTAAAACACCATTTCCTTGTAGGATTTGAGTATCAGTCTGAAACGCGAAGGTTATGTGGTTATAAGCTCACACCATTCACCTTTGTCTATTTCTATGGACAAAGCCAAGGAAGTGTTTTGTCTACTCTGCAGGCGAAAAATTATTGCTTAAATGCAAGGACTTCCATACTATGACCTAGAAACTCTACTTTTCTTTATACTTGGGGGCATGCAAACCTTTTTATGCAAGTGAAAAGTGACCAGTGTAACTCTAACCTTGTAGTATTTTAGCCTAGCTTCTAGTTCAACTGCTTAGGTTAGGTGAATGGTCTAATCCACCATTCACCTTTGTCGGCAGCGCGTAGACAAAGCAAAGGAAGTGTTTTGTCGAAAACTATCCTACCTAGTCTGAGTAGTTCATTAACTCTTAGTGTAGTTAGTTTTGTAGTTGGTTGTTTCTAGCCAGCATGAAAAGGGAGCTGAGCAAAGTTTCACATGGGGCAAGCTCACTAAAAATGAACCTACTAATAAGAGACATCTTTAAAGACAGATGGCATGAGCAATTTTACCGCGGGGTTCAAGCTCGTTAAAAAATAAACCCACCACTGAGCATAGTTTCTAAAGATTCAAGCTCATTAAAAAATGAATCCACCCTCAGTGAATAACATTCTTGATTGCCTTGTTATCAGCCTTTTGAGCCTTCGTTGTGTTCTTACCATCACCTCCATTCTTTTGGCCGATCATACGCTTCCACTTGATTGTTTACCCTTTTGAGGAACAGCCACGATGAGTGATTCTGTTAGCCACCCTCTTTACTCTGCCATGTTTGAGAAGTTCCAAACTTACCTAGAAACAGTTGTTACCCGAAAACATCACTCGATCCTCAAAAACAAGTCTCTTTTAAGCTCTCTTTAGACTCGTAAAATATGAAAAGATTGCCAAGCTACTGACCTTTCCAGCTCATTAAAGTAAGGGGAAGCACCATCCATCCTCTACATTTTAATCTTTTTGGCCCTGAGGGATCATTCCACAAAAAGATCGAGCGCTTGTCTTATTTGGCTCGCTAAAGCTATCTAAAAGTCATCCCTTTCGTATTATTTTATAGTTTTTCGAACTTAAGGGATTATTCCATGAAAAAGGACTGCTAGCATTTCCTTTCCATCCCTTTTCAAACTCTCTAAACATGAAAAGGACCGAGTTATCTTTGTTGTTAAACTCGTTAAAACAATAGCGACAAACTTGTCCATCTGGACAAGAGCGAGTTTCACTGTCACTAGGCTCACTAAAACATAGTGACAGGTTTTCTTGAAGGGCAAATTATAGAACAAGCATATGATATCCTCCTCAAGATTGACAAAAATAAAGAGTTACTAGTCAGCAATGACAGGGGAAAAAGGGAAGAAAACTTAAAGAACTTCATTGGTAGCAGGTCGCTCTTAAACATGACACTTTCACTCCATCACCATGATTGAGTTGGGTTGGGTTATTCCGTTCACTGGTCACATCACCATTGTTCCTTTGTACCATCCATTTTTGGGGTTAATGCTACCAATCCATCTCAGTTTTGCTGATATGCTCAAGAGAAGTCATTCAGAGAATTCACCAACCCAGCTAACGCCTCATCCACTGCAATACCTTCACTCTCCATTTTTCATGATTGCCATTCCTGAACATTGTATCATTAGATTGTTTTCACCTCCAGAAAATCATTTGCTTCGTTTCGTGTTGTAGATGTGGGATTCATTAAGGCCCTCCTATGACGGGTCACTTCTTGTCGACATTAGCTCATTATCCAAGAAGTTGACTTAGGAAGAACCCTTTCAATGCTTTAAAGCTTGCATGCCTCAGTGGCAAGTTTCTCACTTCCGGCGACAGGTTTACATCGATGGCCTTCGACCGAAAGATTTTGCATGGTGTTCGACATCGACTCATCTATTCACACCATGTGAATTGTACTGTAGTACCTTGAGGGTCATTATCATTATCGGTGATTCCTCTCGTGCCTGTTAACAACTTACATCATTGGCTAGTAATCAGAAGATGTCTTTCCATGTTCGACTTCAGAACATCTTTTCACATTGATCGACTTGGACATCGGGCAAAGATTGAATGAGTGTGAAGACCCCGGATCTAGTTTCATCCATCTGGGCTGCGATATATTCGAGAAAATAAAGACATCAAATGTACACCATAGGTGTATAGATGATCATCCAAACTAAAGGATGATGGCTCTACAAGAATCACCAATCTGCCACAGTGGACGATTGTTTGTCCTATGTAGATAAAAATGAATTTATAAAGCTGAGCATGGGAATTCCCACCACAGCTAGATCATGAAAATAATATGAAGATAATGTATGGTATTGTATCTTATTACTGGTCACCTTCCAGTTTGAAAAACCTCAGATCCTCATGATAAAGCATTTCACCCGACATTAGAAGATTTACGACCTCATGCTTTAGGGGGCAACTGTTATAGACATATTTGGGCACTGCAACTCCAATCACATATGTTGATAAACCAAGGTCTCTTAAACCCCTAAAAGTGTTGTTTCACAACCTAAAGGATCATGGTCAACTGATTACATCATTTCCCAGAAGTTCCACTTGAAAAACCACTCAGAACTAGCTAAAGTTGGACCATACAAACTGCTCCATGCTTTGAGTGCAATGCATACTTGCTGCCACACTATCCAAGTGCAATGCATACTGAAAGAGCCTTCTATGGGGTGCGATGGGTGAGAGTAGACAAATGGCAGAGGAAGTTTGCTATGTGGAAACCCGGGGAATCTTCTAGAAACTTCTCCTATGACACTTGCCTCTCTGAATTCACCCAGGGATGAGTAAAAGATCATGAAATGTCCAAGTGGAACCAAGAACTATCAGTGAAATGACACTAATCAAAAACCCAGAAGCTGATTCACCCCTCTACAAATATCTATAAATGGATCCCTCATCACAGAGATCTAAAGGCTGGAATTTTGTAATTTGTAAGGAAGTGTTGTTGGTTTCTCTTTGAGACATTGCATTGTTGGGTGATCTTGCTTTTCATGAGGTGAAGAGGGATTTCATGCTGGGAGGATGATGCTGGATGAGACAACTAGGTTGTAATCCTCTCTTCTAGTTCTATTATCAATAAAGTTATTTGAGTTTTCCTCCATATACTTGTTTATTTGTGAATCTTGCTATTTGTGAATGCAATTGTATGGTTAATGTACTTTTGATTCTGCATTGTTTATGGTATTATAGATCTCTATGTTTTGATGGTGTTCTATTGCTTTGCCTCTATAGGTTTTCTTTAAAGTGGGACAAGTGAGAAAGGAGTGGCAAGCTCTATCAAAGGAGAGAGGAAACAAGCAAGGAGCCAAGCGAAAGATTCAGGTTGGTGCTCTTTGCTTCTCTCTTATCTATCATACATAAAGGAAAACACAAGTTACTTTGAATTTTTTGTTTCTAAGATTGCTACCCACCTTAGTGGGACTAGGAGATCAAATAGACACTAGTTTTCATGGAAACAACACCAGGAAAATAGTTCGTTCATTTGCTTAAGTTTTAGAATTTACATTTACTGTGTGGATTGGTTTGTGAGTCATAAATATGAATTCATAGTGTGAATTGTGTGTCATATTTAGAGCTTTGTATTGTTAGTTTGAAGGAAAAATGATTCTTTGATGATTGTAGCATTGTTGGATTTCATTGAGGTTTCCATTTTGTTCTTAAGTAATACTTGTGGATGTATCAACCAATTGAATTCCTGTAGAGAATATTATTAATTACCATGTGCCGAGAAGATTAATACATTGTTTTGAGTTAGACGAATTGAAATATGATTAATGCAGTAACTCAATAAAGTACAAGACTGAATTAGGGATTTTCTATAGATTTAATTGCCACTCTTAAGTACAGAGCCTGTGACTTATTTCACATTGTTTCTAGTACATGAGTGCAAGTAGTGTGAAGTATGTCAAGTTATTCGAAACAATTTTTATCTGAAGATTAACCTAGTTGATAGAATTATGTAGTTAAAGGTTCTCTTGCTGTTTGATAGCAAGAATGTGTCTTTAAGAAAAAAACAGAGTGTGAGTTAGGCTGTGTGATCATACTTCAAATAGTGATTCATTTCATTTCCATTGCTTCTGAAGTTTGGTTATGTTTTACAAGAATAGAGAATGAGTTTGATTTTATAAGGAAGAATTGTAGTTTGAACATTGATTAGTTTAAGTTTTCATTGGTAAGTTTAGTTTCCATTTATTTCTAAGTTTTGGTTATTAACTCATCATTTTGTACTTAAACAGGTCATGAAATATTATGTTTTATATGAATGACCAGCAATGACATGACGACATATTGATGGTTGTAGCTTAGTTCTGAGACTAGTTTGAATTATTGTTGGCTTGTTTCATGCATCCGGGGATTAGAATCGATCTTGTTTGGATTGATTATTTTTCTTAAGTTTAGAATCTCTTGAATTAGAATTAGTTTTGTTTAATATTGAAATTAGAATAATCTAGATATTGAATGATAATTAGTTTTGATCGATTTCAGATTTCTAAAGTTTATTGTTTGAATTACTGTTAAGTTTTACTTGCATTGAGATTAAGTTTGATTGATTTACTTTACTTAGATTGAGATTAAAATTGTTTATTCTCATTCTTTACTTAATTTGGAAGTAGGAATTTGATGTTAATTTAGGTTATATTCTCTGATCTTGCGTTACCTAAACTTGCGCCTCTAAGTCTTACGACCTCAGATTGATAATTTAATGTTGGAATTATAACATATATAATTTCCCCAACAAGAAGCTTCATTAAAACTTAAAACTAATGTTGTCTCTTGGTTAAGTTTAAACCAATTATGTTGGTGTTGATGGTTCTGGACCCATGAACATTCAGGGGATCTCCCCGGTATGAACTCCGAACTAGACCTCACACCATTTGGTGTAGGAGTCTCATCCAGTATGATGGCCCAATTGCCATTATCTAAAAGGTTTTCCTTATCTCTTTCTTGTTAGCACATGAGAGTGGTTTACTTACTCTTCCAACAATGAGGTTCGCATGCCTAGTGATTGCTTAATACCGCTTGTGTCAAAGTTATTTCACTGCAAAGGGAGAGGGTGAAAGTGAGTCTCACGTTGAAGGGGAATAGCCCCAACTCTACTAGAGACACTCAACACAACAGGACATGTGCATCTTCTAGCAGATTAGTCCACACCGATGTGGGAGTCACAAACACAAGGTGAATATATAGCACATACGACACCTAGCAAAATAGTCCACACATGTGTAATGGGCATTATAACAAGTTGACAAGAATGAATTTGCCAAGTCTTTGGCAGGATAGCCCACATGGGCAAGACAATGCTAACAACTGATACAACACGTTTCCAATAGCATATGTACTAAAATAACTGAAATAGTTCAATTGTATTAATACATTTTAAAGTCACATGCATTACAAGCGTCCAAAGAATAGTTTTACAAATGAATACCATACTTGTGTGAAAACATGTTGGCCTATTAACAGACTTCTAAATTAAGTGAAAGTTCCAAGACATATCCATACACCATTACATCACTAACCACGATGGCAGGGCATTGGTGCCACTGCTCTATCCTCAAAGAAAACATTACAGACTCTCAAGGCTGTGTGGGAGGAGCCAAGGTGAAAATCCTTTTGCATGGACAAATGAGGGGTGTATATAGCCAAGGGTGAAATTTTCCCTTGTGACTGTTCAACTTCCCTCATGACTATTTGACTTACATGAATCTTCAACTTTACATGACTCTTTAGATTTACATGTGGGTCCCTTGGACTTCCACGTTACATTACATTGATTGCAACAATATGGTCCATAGTAGTGATGTGGCCGATATGACTCATGACATGACTTCACGCAACAATGTTGGTATATTCATGCTTGTGGTGGTGTCCATGTCAAGTTGCAGTGTTGTTGAGTGATGAGTGTGCTCTTGGTGTATCATAACTTCACCTCCGCATGGCAAGGTGTGTGAAGTCTTCGATGGTCTTGGTGTTCTCTTGATAGTTCATGCATGCGCATGTGTCTTCTTCACTTTCTTCTTGGTACACTTCATGTGTTCCTCCGTTCGCGAACAAGAATCCTAGCATGTGCTCCTTGTTCATCTCGTTCATTGGTGCACCATGTCTCATTAATGTACCCATATCTATAATCTCTCATGACAAGATGACATAAAATTCATAAATCTCATAGTCTACCATGATGCATCATCTTTTAGTTTCAGGTGCAGGTGGTTGGGAGATAGGACAAGGCTCTAAAACTGCGCAGAGTACATTTCAGGATGGGATGCGAGCTCCATGCACTATCAATGAAAGTTGTGCAAAGGTCACTGGGAGGCTTAGATGGGAAGTCCTGGTCAGCAATGACTGTCTGCAGGATCTAGCTCAGCGAGAGGGGAGATCTCTACAATTTTTCCATGGAGACAGTGCATGCAACAAGGGGACACTAGCAGTGAAAACTACGCAGATTCTTTGGGGAGGCTGGCAGCAGGCTACGAAAGGTTGCTAGCCAAAAATGCATAGAGTTGGGAGGCTGCCCTACAGGACATGCCTGCGCACTTTCTGGGTTGACTGGGATGGTGGGTAGCTAAGAGACAACCCATGAAAACTGCACAGTTTTTAGGAGGAGTAGCAAGATGACTGACAGGGTGATTGGCTGACAAAAATACACAATTTTTTAGGGCGGTGCAGTGATGGGCAGAGGCTGTCTGTCCAACATGTCTGTGAAATTTCTTCAGTCAACGGAAGTGGCAATGCCTAGCATCTTCCGTGAAATTTTATGGAGGAGTGAGGCCCGGGGTCATTTCCCAATCAAACTCTCTAGTTGACCATCTGGAGGCTTAATGGCTCTACTTGCAGGGAGCATAGATTGAGATGAATTTCTAAGAAACTTCTGCATTGATCTGGGTGACAATCAGTCATGTCGATTCCAAGATTGCGAAGTGCACACCTCCTGGGAGATGGCCTCAAGATCTATGCAATTCTGGGTAGCAGTACATAATCATTGAGTGTTAAGACTATGCAATGCATCTAAGCAGAGGTCTGGATATTGGGGGGTGGTCCCATCAATAGAGTTTCAAAAAAATTACTAAATGTGTGAGCGTGTGAACTTTTGAATAAACAACCTTGTGAACAGACACTCGAGACAACTCGAAGATAAGACACATCGAACAAAGAAGACAACATGCTCAGTGTGACTGATTATGGGATTGCCAGATGGTGAAAGAAACACTTCAGATAGACATTTGGACAACCGCGACAACACTTGCATATAATTACAACATTATGCGTGGGTGCGATATATGTTTACATAGTGAACACAACTCAAACACGACATTCAAAATTACCATAACGAGGGCAAGCATGATGTAGCAATCAACATGTTGAAGATGATAGTCTATTAAACAAGTGAAAAGGAAGCAAGACATGTAGAAGAAACACTTGAAATGACTTTTCATGTTTTCGCACATGCATATTACTGAGGACAGGATGATATGACAATGACAAGCAGTCCTACAAACTCAACTAAGAGGTGTACTTTGAAAGGTGTTCTTTACTTACCATACTTACCATCAAGATAATCATGCATCAAACAAAGTTTGCATACAGTCCTGATCTTTTCCATTACTTGGTTCCTTGTTCCTTCTCCTGAACTCCTTGGGAGTGATCTCAACATGTCACCCTTTCCTATAGTCACTGAGAGGTAGATCCACACAATTTCAATGAACAACGACTATATGAGGCCATGTGAGGTTCATTTGCACAGTTTCTGCATGCAAGACAAACAAGGAAACTTGAACAACACTGCATAGTTTTGAGGCATAGGACATTTCTGCGAGATGGGAGTTCTGCGAGAACACCTCTACACAATTTTTGAGTGCAGTAGAACTGAACTGCTCTGTGCATTTTTGAAGAGCAGTGTTGGTTGGCTGACTAATCTGTGCAATTTTGGAGAGTAGTGTTGGTTGGGGTCTCTGCGGGCTACGAGGTTTCAACAATAAATGGAGGTTGGTGTCTCTGCGGGTTGCTGGGTTTTAGCGGGCAAGGGAGTTTGGTGTCTCTATGCACTCCGAGGTTTTAGTGGGCAAGGGTGGAAGCTTGATGGTTGCATAAGAAAAGCACACAGTTTTAGGAAGATGAATGAGGCTAGGTTGCTCAGAAAAATGGCTAAGTGTGAGATCAGTGAAACATATGTAAACATTGATAGGATTTTACTGTGATTCCACACAGACACTTAGTGACACAACGTAGACCATCTAGAATGCATAAGACATACTTTTCTTGACGCAACATCCTTTGTGACAAGATCATGTGAAGTGAGAGTGAAACATGTCTATGTGATGACAACCACTCATACGCACATGCTTTCCCTTAAAGCAAAACAACATTCCCTTTGCATGACAAACAACCCCTATGCCCAAAGATGACACATCCTGCATAAATATGAGAACACAGACAAATCTTAGATCAAGGAGGGGTAGCTTGAAATCATCAGCTTACCAAAAAGTGACCAATGACAATCGATCGTAGGATCCAATGTAGGCTTCGAAATTTACATGTGATCCAAAATTTTGGAGGGTGGTTGTAGTCGCTAAAACACTTGGCAATACACTAGTAAAACTCTAACTCTCTGAATGGACATTGTTTCATGAAAAGCTAGTCTAACCCTTTCAGTGGAATTATTCTATTCTTTGATTGTGGTGGCCTCCACACTAGCTTTTGTGAAAGATGTAGTCCATACTATTCTCTTGATCAGTCAGCACACATTCCAAGCCAAGTCAACTTAGTTATTTATATTAGGGATGAGGGGTATATTGGTGCACAAGTAATATGACTGTCAGAGTTCAAGTTTCATCTTTAGTGTTGCTCCGCTACTAGCAGGCATGGACAGTACCTTGGTGGAGTCACACAGGAACACAAGCATCATTCCATTGCGAGTGAGCTTGGTCAGTACCCCAATGGAGTAAGGCAGGAGCATAAGCATCGCTCCACTGCCAGCGAGACTGGTCTGTATCAACTCTTTATGCAAGAAGCCTTTCTCTTCTTTCACCTTATTCATTTTTCATTTTTTAAATTTTTTTTCAAAAAATTGTTCATAGGCACTTACTTATTTCAAAGGCGAAAGAGGGATCCTGACTTATTGAGAAGAGAAGAGGTTTTTCCTTCAAAGAAGTATGTAATGTATACCTATGACATACTTGTTAAGGTTCCCCGCCTCACCTTACTCTACTTGAGTGAGCTGACAAGGGTTAACTCAAAAGAACCGATTAGAGTAGGCAGTACTAGTTAACAATGCAATATTTGTGTTTTCACTAAGACTCACTTTGAACAGAACCTATTTTCCATCAAGGCATCATCAACTTAAGAAAACAAGTTCTTCATAAAGAGATATGATAATATATTCTCCCATCTTGTCTCAAGAGCCCAACACGGTTTCACGAGAGACTAACCTATGGGTACAAGCAAGAAAATAAAGAAAAAAGAAAAAAGTGGAAGTAAAGGAAAAGAAAAAAATTAATCAATGCAAGTAGGCAAGCAAACCAGAAAGAAAAAAAAGGCAAGACAAAGAAGACTACTCCTACTCCTACGTTAAAGAGTGCATGGGCCTACTCATGTGAAGTGATATTTCCAATGCATCCATCAAAACATTGGCTAACCCATGTTGGTGAAGGCATAGTTCACAAGAAGCACAGTCAAGTGAACCAAAAAACATGAAATATATAACAATTAATACCAACACACTCTGAGTTTAAACGCATCCATAGAAAAGAAAAGAGTGAAAGCACAAGACAAACACGTTCTGGACTTACCATGGTGTTGTGACACACTACGTATTGATGATAAGCTTATGTGCTCTCTTGTCTATGATGGACAATAAAACATGAGAAAAAGAGACAAATTACACCTTGCAAGTATGCTTGTTATGAATGATTCCTCCAACGTGTAAGCGATGGGATCATGTGATTCTGGTGGAGGAAGAAAAAATTGTGTGTTGGATTAATCTTTAGTGCATACATATGAGTGATGATGAGCCTTGGGTGTTTCAAATTTTTTTTGACCAGAAGTGGAACTAACCTTAGGACAGCAAGGGCCTAACATAATCATCATCTTAGGTTGAAGTGCCTCGATAGGCTGTAGGGTTTCCACTTCATCAATAGATAGATCATCAGAGACCAGTGGATTAGACAAATTAACAATTTTGAATCAACATCGTGATCAAATGAAGAAGTATAGAGATCACGACAACCAAGATCAGAAATTTCAGGATATTTGTCAACGTCCTCATGATTTGATGAATCATACAAAGCGATATATGAGAAGAAATAATGTACATCCTTTGCATTTCTAGAAAAGTTAGGTGAAAACTCAAGTGGAATTTCAATGAATGATTTGTCCTCTCTGCTATCAAATGATGGACTAATATCATATTTGTTCTAAGAATGATCGGAAGTAGATGAATTCATGGATAAATTTACGAAAGGAAAAATAGAGATAGAAAAGTCACCAAAGATGTCAGGAAAAAGTGGAGGAGGCACAGATAGAAGGAGGTCATCCTTCATCATAGGTTCATGCCCAAATGCTTGGTCATACTCTTTGTAAATGACAGCATGGGTTGGCTGTGTAGCATCAACTCCGTCGATGGCTCGATCCTGCTTCACAAAAGATGTAGACTCTGAAATGGAAGAACACAAGACAGTGTAATCCAACGAATCAGCAAAATGCAGAGACGGATGTTGAGGTTACAAGTGCGTATGACAACCCATGCGCTTCCCAACCAAATATACATAGGAATTGAAAGTAGTGAGGGTGGGAGGATGTGACAGTCGAAGAGTTGTTTGTGCATGTTCTCCCACATCACTCTGCAGTGTTCGAGCTGTTTGATGAGGGGAAGGTAGACACTCACTTGTGATAGCAATGGTGTCCACTTGTGATTGCGTAGCTCCATCACCGAAGTATGCTGAGAAGGGTTTGAACTTTATCCTCACCCTAGGATAGAGTGATTTGGTAAGGCAATGTTCAAACCTGTCCATGAGATATTGGAATTTCATCTAACTTTTTGGAGCTTCAAACTGGAGTAAACGAAAGCGCTGCCAAAAATCCATAGGCGATTCATGTGGGGCCTTTGGTTTTTTAACATTTTCTTGTCAAGAGGTTCAGGATCAAAATAATGGAAAATAAATTCAATTACATCATTGAAGTGCTTAAATGAGTGCACACAATTGTGAGGCAAGTTGTGGTACCATCATTGTGGGGATTCACGAAGTGTGGTTGCAAGCAGCATATAGACCTATGTTTCATTCAAAACTTCCATGTTCTCCATGAGCGCATGGAATTCATCTAAGTGCTTAGGTTAGGCCACTTCACCTTCACCATCATACGTGATTTCTGACAATTCATCCCAAAACTCCCTCTTAGTGTGAAAGATATGTCTGTTGGACAAAAATTTTAGAGGGTGAACTATAACAAACTCCATGATAGTTGTGTAAAGATTCAAAGTAGGTTGTGAGGACTCAACTTGTCATTTGGCCCTCCTTCTAGGGCTAGAAATGTTGACGGTGCTGGACTCGCCAACATTCATGGGATCTCCCCAATATGAAGTCCCAACTAGACCTCACATTGTTTCGTGTAGGAGTCCCATCTAGTTTGATGGCCCAATTTTGACTATCTTAAGGATATGTCTTAGCTCTTGCTTGTTAGCACATGTGATTGGTTTACTTAGTCTTCGAAGAACAAGGTTCGCGTGCCTGGTGAGTGCTTAGTGTCACTTGTGTCAAAGTTCTTTCACTATAGAGGGAGAGGGTGGAAGTGAGTCATAGGTTGAGAGGGAATAGTCCCAACTCTGCTAGAGAAACACAAAACAACAAGACGTTCACAACTTCCAGTGGAGCAGTCCACATGGATGTTGCACTCACAAACACAAGGTGAACAAATAGCACATAGAACACCCAATGGAATAGTCCACATGAGTGTGATGGGTGTTATAACAAGTTTACAAGAATGAACATGTTGAGTGTCCAACGGGATAGCCCACACAGGAAAGACAACATTAACAACTGATACAACACATTTCCAATAGCATATGTATTAAAACAACCAAAATAGTTCAACTGTCTTAATACAGGTTAAAGAAACATGTATTACAAGTGTCTAAAGAATAGCCTTACAAACAAATACAATACATGTGTGAAAACGTGATGGCCTATTAACAGGCTTCTGAATTAAGCAAAACTTCCAAGACACATCCGTACACCATTACATCACTAACCATGATAGTGGGGCATTGGAACCACTCCTCACTCCTCAAAGAAAATATTACAAACTCTCAAGGCTATGTCAGAGGAGCCAAGGTGAAAATACTTTTGCATGTACAAATGAGGGGTATATATAGCCAAGGGTGAAACTAGCCCTTGTGACTGTTCGACTTCCCTCATGACTATTTGAATTACATGGCTCTTAAAATTTACATGACTCTTTGGATTTACATGTGGGTCTCTTGGACTTGCATGTTATATTACACTGATTATAATAGTATGGCCCACAATAGTGATGTGGCGGAGATGACAAATGACATGACTCAACGTGACAGTGCTGGTATGTTCATGCTGGTGGTGGTGTCCATGTCAAGTTGTAGTGCTACTAAGTGATTAGTGTGCTCTTGGTGTATCATAGCTTCACCTTCGCATGGAAAGGTGTGTGAATTATTTGATGGTCTTGGTGTTCACTTGATAGTTCATGCATGCACATGTGGCTCCTTTGCTTGCTTCTTAGTACACTTCATGTGTTTGTCCATTCGTGAACAAGTCTCCTAGCATGAGCTCCTTGTTCATCCCATTCGTTGTCACACCATGTCTCATCCATGTACCCATATTTGCAATCACTCATGATGAGAAGGAATCAAATCTAGAAATATCCTAGTCTACCATGATGCATCATCTTTCATTTTCAGGCGCAAGTGACCAGGAGAGAGGACAGGGCTCTGAAACTATAAAGAGCACATTTTAGGCTGGGATGCAGGCTGTGAGCACAGGAAATGAAAATTATGTAGAGGTCACTGGGAGGTTGAGATGGGAAGTCTAGATTAGCAGTGACTATCTGCAAGATTTGGCTCAGCTGGAGTGGAAATATGTGCAATTTTTCTAGGGAAACAGAGCAGGCAGTAAGAGGACACTAGTAGTGAAAATTGTGCAAATTCTTCATGGAGGCTGACAGTGGGCTACGAGAGGCTGCTAGCCAAAACTACACAGAGCTGGGAGGCCAGCCTACAGAACATCCCTACGTAGTTTCTAAGCTAAGAGAAATGTTGGGTAGCTGGGAGACAGCCCATGAAAACTTCATAGTTTTCAGGAGGAGCAACAGGCTAGCTCACAGGGTGACTGGCTAATAAAACTGCGCAATTTTTTAGGGCAGTGTAGTGATAGGTAGTGGGTGTCTGTCTAGCATGTCTATGCAATTTCTTCAGTCATTAGAAGCGAGCATTCTGGACATCCTTTGTGTAATTTTTTGGCGGAGTGAGGCCTGGGGTCATTACCCAGTCAAAATCTCTGGTTGACCAGATAGAGGCTTGATGGCTCTACTTGCAGGCAATGCAGATTGATATGACTTGCTGAGAAATTTTTGCATTGTTATGGGTGAAAGTCAGTCGAGTCGATTCTAGGATTGCGCAGTACAAACTGCATGGGAGACAACCTCAAGCTCTACACAATTCTAGGAAAAAGTACATAATCATTGAGGGCTGAGACTGTGCAGTGCAGCTCAAGAGAGGTCTGACTATTGGGGGGTGGTCCGGTTGACAAAGTTTTAGAAAAATGACAAAGTGTGTGAGCAAGTGAACTTGTGTATAAATTACCTTGCGAACACACACTCGAAACAACTCAGCGACAAGACACCTCGAACCAACAAGACAACATGCTCAGCGTGACTCACTACGAGACTATCAAATGGTGAAAGTGATAAGTGTCACACTTCGGATAGACATTTGGATGATTGTGGTGACACTTGCGCGACAATACTTACAACATGGTTGTCAGTGCAATAGATGTTTACATAGCAAACACAACTCAAACGCAACCTTCAACATTACCAAAACGAGGTGACAAGCATGACATAGCAATCAACATGCTGAAGACAATAGTTGGTCGAACATGTGAAAAGGAAGCAATATATGTAGAAGAAACACTTAAAATGACTTTCCATGTTTGCGCACATGCATGTTACTAAGGACATGATGATATGACAATGAAAAGTAGTCCTACAAACTCAACTAAGGGGTGTACTTTGAAAGGTGTTCTTTACTCACCATACTTACCCTTAAGATGATCATGCATCCGATGAAGTTTGCATGTGGTCATGATATTTTCCATTACTTGGTTCCTCAGTCCTTCAACTCAAGTCCTTGGGAGTGATCTTAGCATGTCACCTTTTCCTGTAGTCACTGAGAGTTAGATCCGCACAATTTTAGTGGATAGTGACTGTTGCTGGAATGAGGTCCTGAGAGGCCCGTCTATGTAATTTATTCATGCAAGATAGATAAGGCAACTTGAACTACACTTCACAATTTTGAGGCACAGGACGCTACTGTAAGATGGGGGTCCTAAGAGGACACCTTTAAGAAAATTCTGAGTGTAGTACAACTAGACTGCTCTGAACATTTTTGGAGAGCAGTGCTAGTTGGGGTCTCTGTGGGGTTTCATCAGGCAAGGGAGGTTGGTGTCTCTGCACACTATGGGGTTTCAATAGACAATGGAGGAAGCTTGATGGTTGCAGAAGAAAAGTGCATAGTTCCCAAAAGCTGGATGAGGCTAGGTTTCTTGGGATAATGGCTAAGTGTGAGATCAATAAAACATATGTAAACATTAATAGGATTTGACTATGATCACACATAGACACTTAGTGACACAACGTAGACCATCTAGAATGCATAAGACATACTTTGCTTGACGCAACAACCTTCATGAAAAGAGTGCTTGAAGTGAGAGTGAAACATGTGTATGTGATGGCAACCACTCATGGGCACATGCTTTCCCTTGAAGAAAAACAACATTCCCTTTGCATGACAAACAACAACCCATATCCCCAAATATGACACATGTTGCATAAAGATGAGAACATAGACGACTCTTAAGATCAAGGAGAGGAGCTTGGAATCACCATCTTACCAACAAGTGACCAAGCATGATCGATCGTAGGATCCAAGGTAGGCTCCAAAATTTGCATGCGAGCCAAAATTTTGGAGCGTAGGTTTTAGCCGCTACAACAATTGGGAAAGAACATCAAAATAGATGCAAGGGGAAAAAGAACAATCTATGATATTTTCATATCTCATAATAATAAGAAAATCATATCATACCTCACAATGCCCATAAGATTAAGTGGCAACAAAGACAAAACCAATTTTGTACTTGTACTATAGCATATATGAATGTTCAATAATCTACCAAAATATCTTGAGTTCCAAGACTATCAATTCCCTGCATTCGTTGGCATTTTCACCAATCACATGGCATTAAAATTTCTTACTCCAACAAAACATCTTGCAATTGCTCCCAAAATCAAGTCTACAAGATTTGACCAAAATTGGGTTGCCCACCATTATATTAATATTTACAAATACTTGCAATTCAATTCAAATGTGTTTATGGGGACGTATAAAGTCTAATAGATATATTGTGAATGATCGTTTCACATTTCTTCTATTAAGGCAGAGCATAGATCAAGATTTTGATTTTTCCCATGTTCGAACTTTAAACTATGAAAATGTATTTATGTGAATTAACTTTCAAGAAATGCAAGGCTTTCAAAACAGATGAAATAAAAATAATGAAAGCACTCACATCTAGTTTCTAAATGCTAACTAGTTATCTAGGACTCTAAGTTAAAAGAATATCAACCAAATAAAGAAAAATAATGCTAAGAACTAATGGTGTTGTAAGCATGACAAATTCCAAAATTTATACCTCTTAGTATCTTATAGTCATAGTAGTCAAAAATAAATTTTGTCTTTCAAATTTCGTCAAAAGTATAAATGTGTGGCTATAGTCTTGTGGAAGATCAAGCTTTAGGTATAAGGTTGGAATAAATATTTTACTTTTCATTGTAAATATGTCAAAGTTTTTCAAGAGTCACAAAAATGGTCTTTTATATCCCAAGAGGTCGAATTATGTAAGTCTAGGGTCAAGTTACATCAAGAAATCATGACCAAGATCATGTTTTTATGCCTTGTCATCATGGGCACAAATTTGTAGGTGTCTTGAGTCAGTTAAAATGTAAAACCATGATCATTCATGACATCAACAACAATACAACGTTCAAGAGGACAATGTTGTGCTTTTTCCAAGTGCTACACTTTTGTTTATTCAAGTTCAAATTGTAATTATTGCGCATCAAGTCCACTCTCAGCAAGTTTGGGAGGTTAATTGCATGGTTATATTCACATAAGATCTCACAACTCTCCATTTTTCCATTAGAAGCTCGTTCTGTGGTCATTTGAGGTCGTTGTGCAAATGAGGCAAGGGAGGCATTGTGCTTTCTTACAGGCGTTGGGATTTTTTCTTGTACGTGGAGGTTTGAGATATGGAATATTTACATAATGAAAGAAGGTTTCCAAGGAGGAAGTTGATGTTGTATAGACCATTTCACACGTGTAACAATGATAGAAACTCAAGGAGTGACTCGAGCTACATCAACCATGGATTCGATATGCTTCTTTATTGTGTTTTTACCAAAAGATCAAATTTTGATGAGTAATTAGGATTTTTGGAACTGTTTGTCCATGTAGGAGGCTTTTTTGAATATTTGGATCAACTCCAACTCATTTTTCTCAGTTGGAAGATCAAGTGTTTGGTCATGTCATGAAGATGGAGGCGTGCTATGATTTTGCTACAAGAAGAAGGTTTAGGGTTTTAACGTTTGTGTTCTACCTAAATTTCTCTCATGGGTTTGAAACATTGTATGGAACCTTCCATGCCATCCTAGTACCTTCAACATGTCATATGATGGTCAGAGATAATATAAGCTTGGAGCATTGAGCTTTCATACGGTCATCATATTTTCACCATATCTCTTAAACCTTGTACCTATTTTCCATGAAATTTTTACAGTACATGCAAGGTGGTGAGATGATTAATCTCACTTAATTTAAGTTCAAAATGCTTCATGGTTTTCAAGAAATGATTCATCATCATATACAAAAAGTTTTTTATTTTCTCAAGATCTGTCAGTTAGATTTGGCTCAAACTTTATGTGGAGAAGGGTTATAATGATATTAACTTGTTGTCAATACATAAACTCAATCAGACTTAATTTTATGAGATATTCAAAAAATATTAGTCGTTGCGCTCCTCTGCTATGTTTTTGCTGAGCTGGGAGGTTGCGCACCACTAACACTGCGCTTTCACACAATCAACCTTTTGACCGAGTTTTTCATCTAAAAATCTCTTGTAATTTTTTTTTTTTATGATCATTGTAAATATTATGAATCATCCTAGGTATCATAGGCTCAATGTGTACTGAAAAGTCAATGCAATATGTTTGGAAAAATATTTGGTCAAACAATCCCTAGTTTTTAGAAATCATTTCTATTTTCATTGCATAACTTAGAAGCAGAAATCCTAATGACAAATTCAGTTCCTAGAGGTGGTAATAGACCTATTTATGATGTAATTTTAATTAAGAAAAGGGTTGGTTGGTTAGGTTGAGGAGAAGGGGGATTGTGTACTACACTTATTTTGATGTATTTTACAATGAATGAAGGCCGAGGCATAATTTATATGGATTCTTGTGTTGGCTTGCTTTGCACATGTTCTTTCTTTCTTTGTAAGTAATCTTCTATAACAATCATGCTTTGAAATGCATCCTATTGTTTAGTTTAAAAAATATATTGACTCATAATTCACTCCAAATAGTGCTTTTATC
The DNA here is from genome assembly GCA_000404065.3 of Pinus taeda. Classification (NCBI taxonomy): domain Eukaryota; kingdom Viridiplantae; phylum Streptophyta; class Pinopsida; order Pinales; family Pinaceae; genus Pinus; species Pinus taeda. Next base: position 67,600 of record APFE030361460.1, read on the forward strand.
ATTTTTTTAGACATCTATGTTTCCTCCTAAAATGATAGTTATAAGTCATCTTAGTGTTTGATGCTTTGTTTGTCATTTTCGATTTGTCTTCCACTCATCCTCCTACAATGAATTTAGACTGATAAAATGAAAATATACTACCTACGTTGCCCTTGTAGAAGCTCCTCTTTCTCTTCATTTTATCACTGGAAACATAATCAGGTAGACATGACTCATGCTCAATGGATCTGTCTCCTTTCATACTAGCAAACCTTTGAAAATTTATACCCTACTGAGCACCATACCTAGCCTAACATCTAAGTAATTGAACATTATAGATAGAGAGAGCCCTCTATAAAGGTAGGAGGGCTAGATTCTATCTTACAAGTGGTTTTGTTGTTACCTCTGATTTTCTCTCCTCGACCTAGAGAAATTACAGAGAGCTAACATTCTGGAGTCATTATCGGGGATCGAAAGGTTCCATCTTCCTCGCGAAAGATGATCAATGTTTCAGATTTGATGACTGATGGTGGACAACATTCAGACACATGAAGATCATACCGTTCACTTGGTGGCTCCAATGAAGTTTCAACCTGACCCAAAGACTCCACTGGAAACAAGATCTAGAAATCATGGTTTTACTGGCAACTCCATTGGTCAACTATGAATTCACATTCCAAAAGGTATGCTCCCATGAATCAAGCTCATATTCAAGGATTTCCAAATTGCATGCCTTGAGTAGATTGGCAAAACTTTTTGCCAAGATTCAAATATCACGTAGGAGATGATGTTTCTCTTCATTTGGTTAATGCATGTGCATAGATTTAAGGTTTAATTTCATGAGGATTGCTTCATGAAGATATTTATGGTATCAATGGAGGGAAATGCACAATTATGATATGAAAGCCAATCAATTTCTTTCTTGTATTCTCTTAAATATTTTCATATAGTATTTTATGAGAGATAGAAAGAATATCATCCTTCCTTGTTGTTGTTCAAAGACTGTTGCACACATCTTAAAAAGTTTATTGAGCATTTGGAAAATTTTTATGAAGATGATCAATTTGTGGATGAAGAGTTTGTAGACGCTTTTCATGAGAACCCTTTTAACCATTAGGAAGAAGGTGTAGACGTAAAATACCATGATAATGAAAAGAATTTTCAGCAAAAAATTGTTTCTTCCTTGGTTGGAAATGAAATAGATCAAGATCATAATATTGAGATTCATATTCTTATCTCTGGGAATGAAAAAGAAAATTAACAATCTTTCGAAATTCCAGAGAACGTAGAGAGGGATATCAATGGTTTATCAAATGTTCAATCAACTCAGTTTTTACTTGAGTTATTTGTTCAAGAGAACATTGAAGCACTAATAGAGCTTAATAAAAATAATGAGCAGGAAGCTGATTTTCTTGTTTTATTTGCAAATCAAAATGATTTTCCTATTGAAGCCAGAAAGGGTCATTTTCAGAAATTCCTTGGACATATACTGGAGTTGTTCCATTTGAATTTTTTCATGAGAACTCAATGTTTTCCTTTATTGATGATATAATGGAAATTTTACCAAGAAAAATGTTGTATTTGCTTTAGATGATGGTTGTGGGTTTCATAATGAGAATAGACAAGACATAGGTAAGACTACTCATTGTTCAAAAATTTCTCTTCATAGCCAACAGAATTATAAACAACATTACATAGAACCTACAACATTTAAAAATGAAGAGTATCCATTTCTTTTTTCTCATCAAGAAAAGGTAATTCTCCTTGAAGATCATTACAAACAAACTGGATAGTTTTTTTCTAGCTCGAATTTTCAATGGAGCAGAGCGGACCTGTGGCGATAGCGCGGCTAGGGTTTCGGAGATCGGGATAGCAGAACAACGAAAACGAGGCGAGGAGGCCCGGGAGGAGCGAGGAGGGCTCAATCACTCGCCGGAAAAGACCAGCAGGGGTAAAAAGAAAGGCGGAAGGGAGAAAGAAATCGGGTGGGACTGAAAGAAACCATGGACGGAAATCAGGGGAGGGGAGAGATCCCCTCTTTCAAAAACGTGGTAGCTGGCGAAACCAGTGGAGGAGGGCAGCAAGGAATGCAGAGGGAGAACGAAAAAGACATATCAATCCTGGGAAGCCGACGGCAAGCAAGAATGGGGAACAGATGCTTACCTAGGGCACAGAAAAAACCAAGGTACATTATCCCTAACAATAAATTGGAAGATTATCGCTGCTATATGAAGGATCATGCATTGATCTGCAAATTTATAGGATTTTGGCCATCTGAAAAGGATCTATCGAAATGGATTCAACTAAGATGGAAGCCAAAAGGACATATAGACCTGAAACTTGGAGAAAAGGGTTTTTTTACAGTCATTTTTGCAAACCTCGAAGACAAGGAGAGAATATTTGAGGAAGGACCATACTTCATGAACAATGTTGGACTATTTATGAGGCAATAGGAAGATAGATACAACCCAGATGCGGAGAAGCTATTGGCAGCACCCATATGGGTCAGATTGTTTGGGTTACCAACGGAATTTTGGGACCCTGAGGTACTGGAAGGGATTGGGAACTCGATCGGGGCTTTCGTCAAAGTCGCAGAATCGACCAAAAGAGGAAAATACACATCATACGCAAGGATATGTGTGTATATGAACATAGCAGAACCTCTGCCGGAATATATAGAGGTGGAATACAATGATAAAATATGGCAGCAGCCAATAGATTATGAACACATCCCCTTTAGATGCCACAGGTGCCATGAGTATGGACATCTATATAGACAATGCCCACAAAACGGAGAGGGGGAGGCAACAAGAATTCTGGAGGAGGAAAGAAGGAAAGCAGAAGGGTCGGATATAGGAGAAAGGGGTTTCAAAGAAGTTCAGAGAAGACAAAAACCAGAATAAGTTTCAGGTCCTTCAGGATGAGGAAGAGGAAACAGAAGATGGAAAGAAGGCGGAAGGGGATAATGAGAATGTTCCAATGGAAATCATAACTGAGACTACAGGTAAAAATATAAGTCAGACCAGAGAAGCAGAAGTAGAGATGGGAGAAAGCCAGGAGAACATAGTGGAACAAATGATGAAGGGATCAGACAATCGAAAAGAAAATGGGACCGAAGAGGAAAGAATAATGAAGAAGTTGCTCCAAGAATGGAAGAACCTAGATGAAAGATTCATTCCGGAATCACAGAAACAGCAATATAAGGAAGCATTCCAAAAATACAAGGAGAAGAAAGGTTGTATGGCAGAGACCGGAGCAGATCAATCAAGATCTCAAGGAAATCAAAACCTGGGAATGGACAGAAGTGGCAAAGGAAGCAGAAAGAGGGGTAGACGAACAATAAATGAGACGATTCAAGTAGTCGGAGAAACACTAGTTAATTCAGGTAGAGTGATACCTATGTCAGAGGTATTTCAAAAACCTTCAAAAAGTTATAAATGATCATTACAAGTTGGAATATTAGCGGACTCAATAACAAGGGCAAGCAGAGATATCTGAAGGAGAGATTGAAGAAGGAAAAACCTAGCATAATGCTAATTCAGGAAACAAAAATGGATCAGCAACAGTTACAAGAAATTATGAAAAGGATGAGACCTGAATATGAGGTAATGGCTCAAGATGCGGTTGGTTCAGCTGGAGGTCTAGCAATTATATGGAATCCTGAGGAGGTAATTTTTGAAAACTGGATTAGCCTCCCCAGAATACTATCAAGTTTGTTTAGGCTGTCAGGAAGGAGGAAAGAATTCTCATCTCAGGGGTTTACGGCCCCCACTTACCCAGGGACGGGAAGGAATTCCTTAAGAATATGCAAGCAATAAGACAAATTATTCCTGGTAACTTATGGATAATAGGAGGGGATTTTAACTTGATCCGTGACTTAGGTGAAAAGAAAGGAGGCATAAGGCGACCAGATCAGAGCATGGAGGAGTTGAATGAGTTAATAACAGAACAAAGACTAGTTGATACTCCCACAACTAACGACGTCTTTACCTAGAATAACAGGAGGGGTGGAAAAAACCAGATAGCTTCGAGGTTAGATAGGTTTCTCTTATCTGAACAAATTTTGAACCGAGATGTATTCATACAAACGAAAATTCTTCCTGGTCTAGGTTCAAACCATTGGCCAATTCGACTAGAAATTAATATAAAGAAAAACAATGGTAAGACACCTTTTAGATTTGAGGCCTTTTGGCTCAGAAATCCCGAGTTCTTACACAAAGTGGAAGAATGGTGGACTCAGAGTAGAGTTAAAGGGAAAGGAAAAATGCATACCATTCAACTGAAGCTCAAGGAAATTAAAGGTAAAATTAGGAAGTGGAACAGAGAGGAATTCGGGCACATCATGGATGAAAAGCAAAAATCGGAGAAATAAATGGAGGATATTCAACAGCAAATAATCTTGGAAGGAAGGGATGAAGAACGGAGTAAAGAAGAGGGCAGAATAATAAACCAGTTGGAAGAAAGAAGAAAACAGGAGGAGATTATGTGGAGGCAAAAGTCAAGGATAAATTGGCTGCGCGAAGGTGAAAGGAATACAAAATTTTTACATCAAGCGATGATACAGAACAGACAAAGGAACAAAATTTTTTCAATTAAAACTGCAGAGGGGGAAAGGGTAATAGAACAGGAAGGAATAGAAAAAGTCTTAGTGGAGTACCATAAAGAAATCCTCACTGAACCGCAAGGGGCACGGGAAGAAGCAATGGATCATATCTGCAAGGAGATACAAAAAATCATAATAGTGGAACAGAATAAGGCTTTGATTAGACCGGCTACTATGGAAGAGGTTGAGGAGGTGGTCATGAATATGAAAAAAGGCAAAGCTCCTGGGCCCAATGGGTTCATAGTAGAATTCTACCAGGCAGGCTGGCACTTCTTGGGGCAGGAAATCTTGGAAGCTGTCGAGGAGTCAATACTGAAGCAAAAGATCTGGACAGGTATTAATTCGCCTTTCTAACCCTGATCCCTAAAAGTAACAAATCAGAGGATGCTAAAGGATTCCACCCAATAGCTTTATGTAATGTCATTTATAAGATCATAGCCACCCTGATTGCGAAAAGATTAAAACCTTTACTTCTGAGTATCATATCTCCAGAACAAACTGGCTTTGTCGAGGGGCGACAAATACTGGATGGTCTAGTAGTTACTCAGGAGATGATTCACTCCCTAAATCAAAAGAAGCAGAGGGGAATGATGATAAAACTATATCTTTCAAAATCCTACGATCGCTTGAGCTGGAGATACCTTCGAATGGTGCTTGAAGCTTATGGTTTCGAAAAGAGATGGATCGAATGGATATACAGCATGATTTCAACCTCGATCTTCTCAATTCTGGTAAATGGTATCCCAACGAATACTTTTAATGCAACGAGGGGTATAAGACAAGGCCCTATTTCCCCCTTTCTTTTCATACTGGCAGCTGAAGGGCTTGGAAGAATCATCAAAAGAGAGCTCAGGAAAAAGAGAATTAAAGGCTTAAAACCTTGGGGAAATAATCTAGCAATAACGCATCAACAATTTGTTGATGACATAATTTTATTTGGAGAAGTCACTATAAAAGAGGTAAGGGTGATCAAGGAAGTGCTGGAAATCTTCATGGAGGCATCAGGAATGGAGGTTAATAAGGAAAAATCTTGTACATTTATTTTTAACACCCCTGAGGCCATCAAAGCTCATCTAACTAGAACTTTGGGCTTCAGACAGGGGGACCTCCCTACCAAGTATTTAGGGAACCAGTTGGATATATACCCCACCTGGATGAAAAACTGGCAAGATGTTATAGATAAAATCAAGAAGCGCCTGACAAGCTGGTAATTTAGGTATTTGAACATAGCCAGTCGAATTGTCTTGTTAAAGTCTGTTTTGCAGTCGATCCCTATCTACCCTTGGTCCATCAGAGCAGCATCCAAAGGAGTGTGTACAAAATTGAAAGAAATATTTGGGAAGTTTGTCGGGGGAGGACCTAAACAAGAAAGGAAATGGGCCTTAGTCTCATGGAAAACCCTGGTAAAAAGAAAGGAGGAAGGAGGTTTGGGTATAAGGGATCCTGAAATGCTAAACAAGATTTTAGGCGCCAAATTATGGTGGAGATAGTTACAAGGAGGAAAGGATGTTTGGAAAAAAATATGGGAACTAAAATATAATATGCCGGAATCAACAACAAGTAAACTAAGAATTGAAGAAGTACCAAAAGGGTCCTCTATATGGGAATTAGCAAGTCAGAATAGAGATGTGGTCAATAAACATGCTTTTTGGGAGATTCGAGGAGGAAGCAATGCTAAATTTTGGGAGGATGGGTGGCAGCAGAAAGACAAAATGGTAGAGATACAAACCCTACAAGAGATTCAACAGAAAGCGAAGATGGCAGGTATGGAGTACGTTAGAGACAACTGGAAAAATGAAGAGAATAGTGGAATATGGAGGACCTGGAGGAAACCAGAGGAATGGTGTGAAAACATAAACTTAGAGATGGAGAAAAACTACATTAAAGAAGCAGAATTGAGAAAGATAAAAACTAGACCAGGAGAGGACATCCTTAGGTGGGGAAGATCAATGAAAGGGACTTTTACATTGAAGGAAGCCTACTACCTGACAACAAAGCAAGAAAGGGAAGATGGTGCTATAGACTGGAGAACAATTTGGGAAGGAAAATGGTGGTCGAAAATCACAATATTCGCATGGCTGGTCAGTAAAGGACGGACTCTAACCTGGGATAAAATCTAGAAGAGAGGATATTATGGGCCATCGAGATGCAGCCTTTGCAGCAGAGAAGCTGAAAATCAGGAGCACCTTTTAAATGAATGCCCTTATGCAGGAAGCGTATGGGAAAATATTAGATCGATCTTTGGGAAGACAATGAGAGACCCAAGTAGCATTCAGAACACCATAATGCAATGGGGTAAAGGACAATTTCACAGCAAAGTAGTAAGAAGAATCTGGAACTTATCGGTAGGTTTTGTGATCTGGTTCCTCTGGAAAGAACATAACAGGAGGATTTTCAGGGGTCAAAGCAATCAACCTGAAAGAACTTGGGAGGAGGTGAGAAAATCGATCAAGGAAATTTTTCTATCGTAGACATGGGAAGAGGAAGACTGGAAAATGAGCCAAGAAGAAGGAAGAATGGCTTCTAAACTAAATATGGAATTCAGCATGATCTACCCCAAAAAAGAGAAGAAGAGTGACCCTCAAGCTCAAAGCCCCAACCAATTCAGATATCCTGGGGAGCATTTCATAAAACTGAACTTTGATGGACCGTCGAAGGGTAACCCTGGTCCAGTAGGCCTAGGTGGTATCTTTAGAGACGGTAAAGGAAAAACAAGGTGGGTCTTCGCGGAATGGGGAGGCGATATGACGAACAACGAAGCGGAACTCTAGGCAGTTCACCAAGGTCTGAGAATAGTAGTGAGGAACAGATATATGAACCTGGAGATTGAAGGGGACTCGCAAATAACGATAGGGATGCTGCGAAAACTAAAGGATGGAAGGAGTTGGGAGAAAGTTGCAAAAAGCTGGAGGACAGCGAGCATTATTCAGGATATAGCGGTACTGCTAAGTAGAATTGATTACAAAATAATTAATCATGTAAGACATAATCGAAACAAGGCTGCGGACCTCTTGGCTAATTGGGGGAGTAAAGAGGCGACCAGTAGTTTGGACAGGAGCTGGCCGTCATTAGAAGCGGATCACAGCTGTGAAGGACTTAAAAACATAATCACCCAGGACCATAATGAAGCAACCACAGTATGAAAGAATGAGGACAAGACACCCGACCGGGTTGAGCAATGTGGCAAGGAGAGTAATTAATATGCGACGGTGTGTAAGGCAGGTCAGTGCAGATGGGTTTCAAGATATGATGATTACAGGTAACTGGATCGGTGAAAAGGAACCCCGATCAGGACGAGAGGACAGCAGGGTACAGAAGAATGACGGTGGAGGTGTCAGGACATTAGACACAAGACAGGGGAATGATTGCGTGGGGGTATGGGACAGCAGAGTAGTCAAGGAGTTAGAGTTTAAATGCATGAAGAGGGGAGGCATAAGGAAGAAAGGGTGGCGAAGCAGGACAAGTGAACCTGCATCAACGAAACAGGAGAGAGCGGAGGTAAGCGGAGGAATATAGATAGGAGAGAGGGTAGATCAGGAAGCCGAGCAGAAAGGACAGGGATGTGTAGGCCGAAGAAAAGAAGCGAGGAAAGAATGGCAGCAGAGGGGAGCAGGGCGGCAGGTAGATGGATCAGAAGCAGGGTAGCAGATGGAAACCAGGGACTAGGGGACCACGACGTGAAATGCAAAGGAAAAATGGAGGAGGATTCTAAGCAATTCTATATACCAGTTTATGAAGTTTCTGAGGGTGAGAGCAAAGACATTGAAGCCGAATTTGAGACGGCAGCACAGGGGAATGATAACAACGGCCGAAACGAGAAAATTACAGGAAACAGGGCCGCGAAAAGAGGCCGAGAGGAAGATGAAGGAAGGTAGGAGCTGGGAGTTGAGGAAGGGAGCGGCAGTCGGAGGAGAGGGTGAGGTCGTCGAGGCAGGGGAGGTCAGAGGAGGCGGGGAGTAGCAGAAGGGCGTAGCAGACGAGGTCGCTGCTGTCGAGAAGGCATAGTGGACGACGGGGAAACCAGCGCGGGAGCCGAAGGAAGACAGGGAAGGGGGACTATAGAGACAAGGGTTCGGATAGCAGAGAGAGCCTACAGTGAGAGGACTAACCCGAAAATCAGGAGGATAATTGAGCACTGGGAGGAAGAGGCCATTCAAGCACAGTCTGAGGAAGAAATGGAGGACTGGATGCATCTCATGCCGGATCCAGGGCATACCCGAGGTCGAATGACACTTAATAAGTAGTCCCTGCACCTATACTGGGTCATGAAAAGACTCAAGGCCAAAGCCATGGAGCAGATAGCCTTGGAAATGGCTGAATTGTCACAGGGAATACCAAACTTGAAGAAAGAGCTGAAGAACATCCTTATCACCCTGCTCATGCAAGACAAGAGGCTGGAGGATATTCAGCAACAGCAAGAGGCGAATGGCTTGGTGATCAATAAGGAGAAGGAGCAGCAAGAGGCGAATGGCTTGGTGATCAAGAAGGAGAAGGAGCAGCAAGAGGCATGTTTTTTGAAGTAGTTAGGAAATGAAAATCTTAGTTTTCTTTACCTATGTATAGGATTTATGATAATTTTTACTTGCAGTTATATGTCAATAGTAATAGTTACAAGGTGAATGTTTACAAAGCCTGGAAAGACAGCTTGAAAACCTTTTATTTTTGGTCAGCAGTCAAAAACTATAGGTGGTCAATAAACCTGGTTTCCCCTCGAGGCGGGTTGATACCACCTTAAGATTGTAGTGGTTTCAATTTTGATAATAGAAAATGGTAACTCCTCAGCTTACAAAAAAAAAAAATCTCCTTGAAGATCATATGGCTAGTTTGTTGCAAAATTTAGAGAATGAGAAATGTGTAGTATTCTTGGCATTAGTCAGTGGATTTAGCTTCTCAAAATAAAGAAATTTTGAATTTGGGCTCGGATTTCATGTTGTTGGATCATCTCTTAGATTTTTCTTCTTGTCTGAGAACTAGAATGAAAGAAAAGTGCAATCCAACAACCATTTATTTGATTGGCTATATTAGAGATATGATTTTATGTGATTGGGTTGATCAGTTGGATAGAGTAGGATATAGTGGTCAATAAGCTCAAAACTATGAGCATATTTTTTAGAAATTCTTAATTCAATTTTCAGTATGTGTTTTCAGATTGACGCAGTAGTTTTTTTGAGCATTCAGTTATAGTTTAGTTCTATTTTCAGTTGCAGAGATTGCAGAGCATAATTTGCAGATGTAGGCAATTGTCACTAGAATTTGAAGTTCGATGAGAAGGCCCTAATATTTTGATGAGTTATTCCCAATTTTCAAAGTGTAACAAGTCATGAGTCAGTTTTGAGTCATCTTTGTGTTGAGTCAGGAAGTCAATAGTCCCCCTATCATTATGCACTTGGTCTATGCTGTTCTTGGCACCTCACAGGGAGGATGACATCTTGATTGGAGCCAATGTTAATATCCTATAGTAATATTTGTCAAAAATAAATTTTGTCTTTCAAATTTTGTCAAAGGTATAAAGGTTTGGTTATGAACTTGTGGAAGATCAAGCTTTAGGTCTTAGGTTGGAATAAAAATTTTATTATTCACTTTAAATATGTCAAAGTGTGTCAAAGGTCACAAAAATGGTCTTTTATATCCCAAGAGGTCGAGTTAAGTAGGTCTAGGGTCAAGTTGCATCAAGAAATCATGATAAATATCATGTTTCAATGACTTGTCATCGTGGGCACAAATTTTTTAGGTGTCTTGAGTCATTCAAAATGTCAAATCATGATTAGTCATGACATCAACAACAATACAATGGTCAAAATCACAATGTTTCACTTTTACCAAATGCTACACTATTCAAGTTCAAATTGTAATTATCACCCATCACGTTCTCTCTTAGCAACCTTGTGAGGTTAATTGCATGGTTATCTTCACATTATATCGAGTAACTCTCCATTTTTCCATTGCAAGCTCGTTGTGTGGTCGTTTGAGGTCGTTGCACAAAGGAGGCAAGCAAGGTGCTAAGCTTTTGGTTCTAGGTGGAGGTTTGAGAGATGGAAGCTTTGCATAATGAAATAAGGTTTCTAAGGAGAAATTTGATGATGTACAGGCCATTTCACATGTGTAAAAGTCATCAAGCAACTAAGGGAGTGACCAAAGCTACATCAACCATGGATTCATTGAGCTTCTCTACTGTGCTTTTACCAAAGCATCAAATTTTGATCAGGAATTAGGGTTTTTTGCACTTTTTTCCATGTAAGAGGTTTTTCTAAATATTTGGATTAGCTCCAAATCATTTTTCTCAGTTGGAAGATCAAGTGTTTGGTCAAGTCATGAAGATGGAGGTGCATTGCGCACAAGAAGAAGGTTTGGGGTTTGAAGGTTTGCGTTTGGCCTAGAATTTTTCTTCTGGGTTTGAGACGTTGTATGGACCATTCCATGCCATAATAGTACCCTCAGTATGTCATATGATGGTCGAAGATAGTATAAGCTTGGAGCGTTATGCTTTTGCATGGTCATCGTGTTTTCACCATATCTCTTAAACCATTTACCTATTTTCCATGAATTTTTTATAGTCGATGGATCTGCGAGAGATAAATAATCTCACTTAATTTTAGGTCAAAATTCTTCATTGTTTTCGAGAAATGAGCCATCATCATCTTCATCCATTTTTGGATTTTCTCGAGATCTACGAGTTGGATTTGGCTCTATTTTTTGTGGAGAAGGGTTATAATGATATTAAATTTCCTTAAAAACATCACCTCAATCAGGCTTACCTTTTAGGACATATTCAAAAAAATAGTAGTCTTTGTGCTTCTCTACTATATTTTTGCTAAATTAGAAGGTTGTGCATCGTCGACACTAGGTTTTCACATAGTCAGCCTTTTGACTGTGTTTTTCATGTCAAAATATATTGTAATTTATTTTTATGATAATTTTAAATATTATGAAGCATCTTAAGTCTCATAGGCTCACCTTTGACTGAAAATTTGATGTAATATGCTCGGAAAAAGATCTGGTCGAACAATCCCTAGTTTTTAGAAACCAGTTCTATTTTCATTGCATAAGTTGGAGACAGAAATCCCAATGAGGAATTTGGTTCCTAAAGGTGGGAAAATAGTTGTATTACACTATTTATGATGTGATTGTAACTAAGAAAAAGGTTGCTTGGTCAAGTTCAGGAGAAGGGACATTGTGTACTACACTTATTTTGATATATTTTACAATGAATGAAGATAGAGCTGAAATTTATAGGGATTCTTGTGTTAGCTTGCTTTGGAGATGTTCTTTATTTCTTTGTAAGTTATCTTTTACAACAATCATGCTTTGAAATGCATCCTCTTATTTAGTTAAACAATTATAATGACTTAGAATTCACTCCAAATAGTGCTCTATTTCAGTGTGTTAGACATCTATGTTTTATGCTAAAATGAAAGTTAGAATTCATCTTAGTGTTTGATGATCTTTTTTTAATTTTCAATTTGTATTCCACTCACCCTCCTACAATGAATTTAGACTACAAAACTCCAAAGGGATGACCTACTATTCCCTGTGGAAGCTCCTCTTTCTCTTCATTTTATCATCGGAAACATAATCAAGTAGGCATGACTCCATGCCCAATGGATCTGTCTCCTTTCCTACCAGGAAGTATTTGAAAATTTATACCCTAATGAGTAACATACCTAGCCTAAAATCTGAGTAATTGAACATTCCAGATAGAGAGAACTCTCTCTAAAGCTATAAGGGCTAGATTCTTGCTTACAATTGGTTTTGTGGTTACCTCTGATTTTATCTCCTCAACCTAGGGATATTATAGAGAGCTAATGCTACCAGTTATTGAATAGTGATATACATTATTTCCATAGGTTGTTCCTCGTAGCCAACAATCAATCATTTTATTTTGACCAAATATTAATATTCTTTCAATATGAATAATTTTTTTATTAATTAGTATCATGAAATATCTCATAGGGTGACGAAGAAAATGGTGCTCCAATCAATTATTAGTAGAACTTTGATACTTGATGTGTGCTCACAAATTTTATTTTTACTATTACACCAATTTTATCATTTGTACCATACATCCCAATCCCAAGGACCCATGTGAACAAGCATGGGAACTGAGCTTCATACCTTATAAAGCTTGATTTTACTAGGTTCACTTGTCAATGTAAGTGGAAGTATGTAATAAATGTTGCCTAAATCGCAGGTTAATGTAGAAATCCAATCCAATGCCAATAATTGAGAAATCCTTATGTAGTAGCTACCTCCAACATTATGCATAAAAATCAACAACGCAAAAAGGTTTACCAAACTTCACTTGAGAAATGAGTGTTTAGATAAAAACCTATGTGATGGCCAAAGACTTGTTGAGGTCATTCCAATAATATCCCTTGACCACTACATATAAAATACAACCTACCCTAACCTCAGGCTAGCAGGTGTTGACAATAGGTATCAAGAAAATACTTCCACATGTTTGAACATAACTCGAACATAAATTCTACACTGATAGTAGTTGTCAATAAAGGTAGACAAAGAGAAAAATAACCTATATGGAAGCTTCTTCCTATTAGAGCCACAAGGATTCAAAAATATTTGAACTATTCTATGCTCATTCTTATTTGAACATTTTGTATGGCCATAATGAAATCTATGGAAAATATATATGGATATAGAGGTAAAATTGTAGAAGGGAAACTCAAGTTTCAGAGCATTGCAATCAACTTAATGGACAAAATTAAAATCGAGGCAATTAGAAATGTCAATCTAAAAATATTGCGAAAAGATAGACTCTATCCTCCCTCCTATGATTTATTTGAACAACAGAATTGGCATTGTATTATGTTCCTCAATAGGACCATCTTAATTAAGATTGGACGTTAAAATCCAAGAGTTTCCAAAAACAAAAACTTGTCATCTAGAAAATTACAGGCCAGTGAAAGGGACCTAAAAGATATTGATTAAATCTTACATCCGTCCATCCATCCATTAGAGATGTGTATAATAGAATTAGTAACATAGATATCAAGCCCAAGAGCATTCTCCTTTTTATTACCATTGACCTTGAGGAAGATCCTAGGAAATTTGGTACTATACCCTACTTCAAACTTACAAGATTAAGTCCATAATGCCTATAAATTCATTAGTCGATAAGGTGGGTTCAACTAAAAATAGGGGGTTAATAGAGAACCAAAAGGAAGTTGGAACAAAATGCCAAGAATGTAGCAAATGGTTATGTAAAAATGTTGATGCACCAAAAATTTAACCTACACTTGTAACCCAGATAGAAGATACCATTGGATGCAGAGAGCAGAAAGATCATATCAGATGGAGAATCTTGTAAGACGTACTAGAGGTTGCAAAACACAATAGTGATTTTGAAGGATGAAGTTCAATGTTATTTTTGTAGCTTTCTAGAAGGCTATGACCTAAAGGTCATTAATATTATGGCAGTAACAAACATTTTAATTATTCCCCATCATAGTTGTAAACCTGTTAACTTCCAATGTCAATAAGCTTGGATCCATCTGCAATAGTAATATATAAAGCTTTCATCTCAGTAGGTATAAGTAGCAGTTTAGAGTAGTTTATTCGTATTTGATTACTAGAGTGCCAAATGCATATCATAGAATTTTGTACATATTTTTTATAATGTACAACTAATACAATATATAAAGGAAAGCACAAGGAAATCATGGTTGGAATAGTATTAATGTGAATTTGAAATGTAAGCATCTGTTTTTCCCAATGCTTTAATTATTGTCAACATTCTTTTCAAATAGTAAAATTATTTTTTAATTATATTTTTTTTTCATAGCGCACACTACATTATAATGTCAACACATTTTCATCTTGAAATTGTTAATTATTTTTGAATTCCATGTGATTGGAAACTTGTTCCTCAGATTAATGAAGTTATACCTAGTGCAGATGATACAAGTTTAGATTTGTAAATTTAGATCACCAACAACTGCTAGATAGGTGATCACAGGAACAATGTTAGGCCCCTATACTACTAGTGCAACCCCTTATTGTTATTATTACAACCCACTTATCATATTGATGTACCCATGTAGTGCCCATATTGTTACTATTGTGCCCCATAGAAGCCCACTATTGTTATTATTATGCCCTTACATTATTATTGTTATGTCGGCTCTGATTATGTTATGACCCCTTAGACTCCTATATAAGAAAGGAGGTTTCCCCCTCGAAGAGGCTGAATTCTAAGGCGTTGATCTATCTTTTCTATCTTTTCCTGAGCTGGTTTCTTAACATTTGGTATCAGAGCTTTGGATTCTAGGGTTTCGCTGCTCCAAACAGGTCATCGTGGCATTTTCACTATAACTTGTTTGATGCAACGTTTTAGAAGCTAAAACAAAAACCCATTTGAGAAGAAGTTGCGCTGAATCTTGGGTCCAAGTTTTAGAGCTTTTAGCTCTATATTTACGGAGATATGATCTGAGAAAGTTGGTCTTTTTATAGACTCCTGAATTACATTCCAAACAGGTGACCTGGAAAAAATTGTCATAACTTTCTCTCTGGGCATCGGATTGAAATGTCGAAAGAAGGTATAGAAAGAGGACAGACTGTAGTTTCTAGCATATATTTTTCAGAGCCAAAGGTTGAAACAGTGACTCGTGGCACGTCGTACAAGTTTTCTCTATGGAACTAGTCTATAATCAGGTCACTGTGGGAGATTTCGCATAACTCTTCCTTGGAGAATCTAATTTGGATCAGACTACCGGCATTGCAAAGAGGACACAGAGGGCTACTGCAAGTCGCAATTTTAGAACTTAAAGATCTGAAATTATATAGTTACAGTTGTTTCAATATCGAGCTACTAGAAGCAAGAAAAAACAAGATGAGGAAGTTTGATGGCAAGGATCCCATAAATTGGATACTTTAGATGGAGCAATATTTTGATCTACATGGTGTACCACTATTACAAAAGGTATGTATTGCATCTTCATATTTAGAACCAGATCAATTTTTATGGTATGAAGGGCTT
>APFE030361460.1:87199-100067 GCA_000404065.3 Pinus taeda
TATCTCTTTGGAAATTTCTACAACCTTCGTATATAATCCAGATGTGCTCAATAAATATGTGCAATGAATATATCTATCCAATCAATGTAAACATGCCTACACATTTCTAGTATATCAACATCTACAAAAAAATAACAAATTCAAATAAAATACAATTTAATTATTAAGTGACATTTTCATACAGTATAATTGCAACATACTATTCCTTGTAAGTGAATAGAATTGAATTCACCGCATTGCCTTGTAGCATTTTAAATCTCCTCATATGCCAGAGAAAAGTAGATAGTGTTGTTGGTGGTGGTATTAAATGAATGCATATGCTTGTCTTTTTGATGGAGATATGTCAAAAATATGAATCTAAATAGACACAAGCAAAATATCTATGATCATGGAAATAGGAGAGAAACTTGCTTGAAATAAGCAATGTAGCTCTGACGATTTTCAAAAATGGCAGAGGGATTCGAAGGTGAGGCTAGGGTTTCAGAAAGGATTTCATTGCAAGGTTGCGATAGGGAAGGAGGCTTCATGAGGAGTTATCGCTTACTTCCTCATGATTTAATGGGGATTATTATAAGGTGTTAGGTAGTGGTTTTGCTTAACCTGACACCTCCTCTGTCGTGATCCACAACCCTCTTGGTTTCAGTTGGGTGCATTTTGAACAACCCTTTTTACTTCTTGGGGTCTCCAAGTTACTTATCCATGGCATTTTCGGCCAGTTTACTGCCGGTGGTCTCAAGTTTTCACAAGATTAAACAAGAGTCAACTACAATGGGGGTTTTGACCTGATATTTTCAGAACTACCCCCAGCTTCTTAACGGCATTTTCTTTTAGTTTGTTTTTTATGTATGGAAGAGGAATTAATTGATTATTCTTCAGATAGCTTGAACCCTTCAGACATATAGGTGGAAGGTAATCCCATGTTGTGTTCTGGGCACAAACTAGGCACCCCTCCTTTACCATAAGCACAAGTGTTCATTCTCTCATCAATAATGGATGACATGGAGGTGAATTTGCAGGGTTTGGGTCTTTCTCAACTAGGAGAAGTAGTGACGGAGGGGCTGTTAAACCTGGGTGAAGGCTTTGACTCGCCTTTCCTTTCTATATGGTTTCCTCCAGACCTATGGACCTGGGTAATACATCAGTAGAGCACAAAGGCGATTCTAGGAAGTACGGTGGTTTTGATTGTGGGGACAAGTGGAATGGTTCTGGGCCTTCAGGACCCCTCAAAGAAACTCTATAGATATTCCAAGACTTGTACAAAATATTTTCCAAATTTGGTTTCCACCTACAATACAAACCCCTCGGGGTTTTTTTATGGCATTTCGAGTAGGGATCCATAGCCAGAAGACATAAGGGCTTCTGACTGGATGAGAACCCATAGGCGGAAGGTCCTCAACAAAGTGTAAGATAGAACATTGGCCCTAGGGTGGGAAAGAAGTCAAAGGAATCAAAGACAAGGGAACATGGTAGGTTGCTAGTTTTTGGGGCTGGCATAGGCATGGAGTAAGCAAAATTGACAAAAATCATGGTGTTGGTGGGCAGGGTTCATGGCAGGAACTACTCCCTGGGGCGTTTAAAAAATTGGATAGTAGAGGCTTGGGGAAATGTAATGGAGCAACTTCCAGTAGTAATAACCATGTATCGGGGCTGATTTTCACTTATTTTACCCTTGCTAGAGTCGGTTGATTGGGTGTTGATGTGATATTGGCACAGAGATGACTCTAGTGCTGCTTAAATGTTGGATGCCCCTATTTGATCCGTAAAAGGAAAATTTGGGGGTCGGACCGTTATGGGTATGCCTCCTGGACTCCCACTTTAGTTCTGGACGGAGGACATTTTCAGGTGTATAGGAGATGAATTGGGAGTCTAGCTTGATCATGATAGATCGTACCATGGCTCTAGCTACCTGGAAATGGCCATAATTCTTGTGCATTTGGATACCTAAGAAGGATTAGTTGACAGCTACCACTTTCAAATGGGTGAGATTATCATATGGAAAAATTTGGACTACGAGGGTATCTCGTTCAGATTTGGGTGTTGTCATGAGGTTGGCCATCTATTCAATTATTACCCCTTGGTAATTGTTAGAAGGTCGAGCCCCCTGAGAACATTTTTATCAGAAAGCACCCAAACAATGGAGATGGAGGTATCGTCTCAGGCAACTCTTCTTGATGTAGCAGTGCATCACTAGGGTGTTGCTAGGGGGGCACTCCCTAGGACAGTCTTCGGGACCTCTTTGGTGCCGATCACTAGATCACGCTCTAGAGACTCTGCTATGTTCTCGGCTATAATTCCTCCCTCTCCTCTATTTTGAAATGATTGTGTGTTTTCTATTGCATCTTCATCTGTGTGTTTTTTGGCTTTGAGTTTTGGGTTTGTCAAAATGTGTCCCATTATCTGTCCTCTGGCATCTACTCCTTCTCCTTCCCTATGTACCCCCCAAGCCATTGAGAAGGCTTTCCATTCTCTGGATTCTAGGGATAGTCCCACCTCCTATGCCATTCACTGGTACAACCTTCATTCTCTGCCCTCTTCCTTGCCCCCTTCCTTTCGCTTGGAGGTGGATCCTCACCCATCCTTCCCTTCGAAGCCCCCCAAGGGCAAAAAATCTCATTTATCCAAAGACATTAGGAGGGGTAGAATTGAAGTGGCTTCGGGCATCCAAACCCACATTAATGAGGTCCTTATAGAAAAGGGGAACCGTGCAAAGGTTACCCCATGAAGTGTCTTGCTTTCAACTGCAGGGTTCTATCCAGCCTGAATAAATAATTGGCGCTTCAGAGATTGTACAAGTCAGAGATATTGGATGTTATTTTTCTACAAGAAACACTGGGAGACATGAACCATATCAATAAGGTTCTCAAGAATTTTCTTCTGGATTGGAATTTCTTCTTTCTGGACATGCTAGGGAGATTAGGTGTTTGTGCACGGGGGTTTAACAATAGATCAATAAGATTGGAAAATGCATGGGGTGGAGAGGGTTTCCTGGGGGCAGATGTCACCTTGTCGGACATAAACATCCCCTTAAGGATCATAAACATATATGGGCCTCGCCATAATAGAGAGATTTTTTGGCAAAAATCTTCTGCAAGCTAATTTAATGCAATCTGAAAATTTGATTATTAGAGGAGATCTTAACTTCTCACTTGGGCTAGCGGAACGTTGGGGAAACAGGGCCCAAATGGAAAACTTAACTGGTTTCTTTGAAAGGTTGTTGGACAATCATAACGTTCTAAACGTTGACACATCAAGAATCATGCTGACTTGGAGGAATTGCAAGATTGGGATGGATGCATTGGCTAGAAGGCTATATCGTTTCCTCATTAGAGCTCCCCTACTTGCCCGAATGGACCGTATTCAACAATGGGTGGGATCTGGGGGATACTTGGACCATTCCCCAATTTTCTTGGAGATTGGGGAATCCAACCATAAACCTCATTCTCCTTTAAATTTCAATGTGACATGGCTTGCTGAAGTCGATTTCCATGAGATTGTCAAAGAAAACTGGAATCACATCAGCCTAGACATTCATCACTCATCAGCAGTTGTTATTGCTAATAACCTATCCCATTTAAAATTGAAAGCCATTAGCTGGGCTAGGAACAAACACAAAGAAGATGAGGAGTTAAAAAGGACTGAAAGGGTTCTTAAACAGTTGAAAGAAACCGGGTTTTACAGTTATGCTTCCTCTGACTCAAAGGACCAATTAATCCAATTGAAGAGAGATAATATCAAGATTTTATGACAGAAGAGGAGACTTGGCACTTGAAAAGAAGTGCGACTTGGCTAAAGGTGGGTGATGAAAATACAATTTTTTTTCAGCATTATGCCAGGGGAAGGAAATCTATAAATACCATCTGGTAGCTGAGAGACCAATCGGGCACAGAGGCCAGTTCCATCAATCATCTCGCTGACATGGGAATGCGACATTTCTCAACCACTTACAAGGCTCCCGAGGGGGACATCCATCACTGAGATTCTCCCTATATTTGTTGATCAGGAAGAAGAGGAGGTTCTAAACATGTTAGTTACAATGGGGGAATTGGAAGCTGCTATGAAATCTTTCAGCAAGGATAAGAGCCTTGGGCTGGATGGCTGGTCCATGGAATCTACATGTTTTTGCTTGACCTCTTTGGGTCGGATCTTCTTTTTGCCATCGAAGAATGAAGAACTTCTAGCAAGATGTATGAAGGCTTCAAATCTACTTTCCTGGCCCTCATCCCTGAATTTGAGAAGCCCCTTTCCTTTGACAATTTCTATCCCATCTCCCTCTGCAATTATATTTACAAGCTCATTTCAAAAATTATTGCTTTGCATGTAAAGCCTATCCTATCAAGGATCATCTCCAAGGAGTAGTTTTCCTTCCTCAATCATCGTCACATCCATGAAGCCAATGGAACTTCTCAAGAAGGCCTTCACTTGATCAAATATCTTTCCGAAAAGGACATTATCCTCAAGATTGACCTCTCCAAAGATTTTTATTGTGCGAGTTGGACCTACCTACAACTCATTCTCACCCATATCATCTTCCCCCATCTTTTCATAAACTGGATCATGTGTTGTTTCACCTCTGCCTCCTTTAGTATTCGCATAAACGTGGCTACTTCTAGTTTCTTCCAAGCGGAACGTGGGATGAGACATGGATGCCCTCTTTCTCCTTTGTTTTTTCTATTGATCATGGAAGGTTTAAGTATATTGTTAAAAAATGCTCACTCAACGGGAGTGCTGGGATGGATCTCAATTTCATACATGAACACTCTCTCGCATCTATTGTTTGTAGATGACATACTAATTTTCTTAAATGGTCCATATTGTGATTCCTTTTATTTCAAGATCATTTTATCACTATTTTCTAAAGTGACGAATATGGAGCCAAATTATAAAAAATCTACCATAATTTTCAATTCATGTCTACAAAAAGAGCAAAGGTATGCTACACATTAATTCAATTTCATTAGGAAAGAGCTGGATTCTGGCCTCAAATATCTTGGATTCAGGCTTAAAACGAATGGTTATGTATAGGTGACAGGTCGTGACTTATTGCAAAAATTGAAAGTCGTGTAAACATTTGGCAACAAAGATGGCTCTCGAAAGCAGGCACGCTAACTCTACTAAAATTGGTGATAGAGGCCATCCTCGTATATTGGATGTCCCTTACCTGGATCCCAAAGGGAATTCTCAAAAAGATTCAATAGATTTGTTTCCGCTTCCTTTAGAGGGGTCAAAATTTGGGGCGTACCTTTTCTTGGGCTCACTGGGACAAGATTGAAAAAACAAAGAAGTGGGGTTGTTGGGGTCTAATGGAACCCCAGGTTTTTGCTAAAGCCCTAGTGGAAAAGATGGGTTAGAAAATCATCAATTCTAAGAGTCTCTAGAAGGAGGTGGTTTATAATAAGTACATCCACCCCTTATCTGTTAGTGAATGAATCTAAAGACCCTGTCAACTTTTTCTGGGTGCCTCGATCATTTGGAAAGCCATTACAATGGCGAGCAGGTAATAATTGGCATGGATGCATGGTCTAGATGTAGGAATGCACATATTCTTCCATGGGAAATGCGCCTTGACCTGTCACTAGCAGGCTTCCCATAGATTGCACACATTTCAGTGGTTGGGTGCCTTGACTGGCCTAGGTAGTATCAGATGGATTTTGGGATGCTGGGTATTTCGAAAAGATGGTGTAGGGTTTGGCATAGGTTCGTTCAGGCTCTGGAGGAAGCCAACATCAAAATATCTGACTGAGAGGACGAGCTCATCTGGGCCTCAGCACCTCATGGCCGGTACACTCCAAAATATGGTTTTGTTGCCATCGTGGAGGAATGGGTTATGGGTATGGGATGCTAGTTGTGATGTCTGTTATGTAAAATTAAAGCCCCACACAAGAATTGTCTATTCATGTGGTGCATCCTCTCAAAGAAGGTCCCTACAGAAGAAAATTTAAGAAAACATACCTTCCAGGGTCTCTCCCGATGTTGTCTTTGTAAATTTAAAGAAGAGGATTCAAATCACTTATTTCTCCACTTCCTAGTTTCTGCCGAGGTTTGGTCTTTCATCAGATTAGCTCTCAACATAGATAAAAATGGGATGGACAAAATATTGAAGAAGTTTGGCTTCGCTAGTGGATTGAGGCTATCTCACTAAAAGCTAGGAATCTTCCTCTGATCATTTGCTGGGGAATCTCACTGAACAAGAAACACCTTATCTTTCATAAGCCCCTGATCCATAGGTTTGTCACATGCAACCACATTCTTTCCATTTAAAACCTGATTCCCCAGGATTCCGCCTGCCACAGCAACAGGGTCATCTCTCCTGAAGTTGTTGACACAAGTATCCCCTAAGCTTACTTCGATGGCTCGACACAAGTGGTAGCCTATTGGGTCGGGGGGGTGGGGATGTTGCTCTCCATGTAAATGCTTCACTTTGTTACAAAATCAAAGTGGGTCTTGGGAGCGGTGCAAACAACTTTGCGGAGTTAAATAACGTGAGAAACCTTCTCCATTTTTCTCTCAAATAAAACTACCATAGGATTCAGATTTTTTTGGGACTCACAACTTGTCATAAAATGGATCAATGCTAAATATCATCATCACTTGCACACACTCAGGGATTTATTGGACGATGACCTCTCCTTAAAATCACAATTTCATTTTATTGTATGCTCTCACATATACAGGGAAAGGAATGAATTCATTGATCTTCTATCCAAAGAGGTCACGCAGTTGATCAGGGGACATTGGTTGATTCAGGAATTCAGGGATGGGGAATTCTACCAGTGCTTTCATCGTCCATTCATCGATGTGGTTAGAAACCTCTCAAAATGAACTTCATGATAATTCTTTTTTTCATTTTACAGTTACGTTTATTCTTTGGACTCATAATGGAATATATGGTTTATTACTATTTTTTTTGGTAAATTATTGTATTTCTAGGCTGATATATGTAAATAGTGTATCTGAACATTGTCTATTTTTGACTTCAAGTGAACGCATCTCATACATGCTCGAGATTCAACATGTAATTTTCTTAATTTGTTAATGAAAATTATGCTTTTTTCCAGGAAAAAAGGAGAGGAAGTTGCAGAAGTAGATGCACAAAAAAGCATAAAATAAAAACAGAAAAATTGCATGCACAAGAGAGATCGAGAATGCCTAATTGAAGCAGGTAGTGATGGGCCTTTTAAAAGATGGTGATGGTCAGCTATCATTGCTTGAAGGTTTTTCTAGGCCTCTCGAGTCCCCATAAACTATACATAATCTGGAAAATAAGACATCATTGAAAATCTTGGAAAAACACACAAGCTGAACAAAAATCTTGAAAGAAAACAAGATAAAGCAATAGGTAGGCAAGGAAATCAATTTAAAACACATTCAAAAATGCATGTCAAATTGGTATTTTTCCTAGTCATAGTCTTTTTTTTCTGTATAAATTTTTTGATAAGGGAGGGGAGGGATTATAATTTATAAACACATCTGGAGAATTAACTCTGTTTGTCCTTGGAATGTAGTTTGAATTTGATATTAAATATTTATTACTTAACTAATGAATTTGAATTGTAGTTATTAAATGTTTATTCAAATAAATTTTGGCTTGATAAACCTATGACAATTAGTTTACTTAGGATGAGTTAGATGTAAAATTCTTCATTTCCCTAAAAAAATGGGGAGAGGTCGGGGTAGGTATTTGAAAGTCTCCCCCACCCCATCCACCCCCTCCACCCCCGATAATTTTTCTTTTAATAAAAAATTAATATATATTTTTTAAATATTATAAGTTTAAAATTTACATGAGTAAAGTATTTACACCTTTGTAGACTTTATAGTTAGCTTGTTCTATGGAGATGGTTCTTTTGTTCCACAAACAAGTGGCAACATATACTAATATGGTGTAATTAGAATATTAATGTTATTGTTTTGTTCTTAAATTTATTTATTTTTTCTAAAATTTCTTCAATGTTTTATAATGTTTAGTATATACTTTATACCATCCTAGATCCATCTTAACTCCAAATCTATCAAGCACCGAGAGGGATCAAATCTCTTAATGTGCAAAACTTGAGGAAAGATTTGCACCTCAAGATATTTGATCCCTCTCGGTGCTTGACAGCTCTAGAGTTAATATGGACCTAGGTTGGTTTAATTGTTAATAATTATTTAATTTATTTTATTTTATTTTTATGTAATTTGACTGAGTTAAAGGTTGGGTTGGATGTTGACAAGGTTTGTGATTTCAGTTTGGAACCCTAAGCCTACAATGGAACTATGGTGTCTTATTAGAGACACATCATTGATGATGAGGAGCTCCAGCTTGTTGATTACTAAGAATCATTTTCCAAGGAATAGAAGTTTATCTCACCCAATGTGAAGGATGTGAGATCTTCTACAGCAACACTTCCAACACCAATTTATGTCTCAGTAAGGGCTCTAGGCTGTAATAAGTCTTTTAATGCCAATAGTCCTTTTAGATAGTTGGTGGTAGATGCTACATACAATGTTAAGGTTTCATTTGGTCTATATATCTTTTCCTAATCTACCACCATTGATGCAAAAGAGGGGACTTTTAATCTTCCATTTGTGGAAACCAAAGCTCTCCATCCTTTGGTTTGTCATTTGTGTCAGAAACTTCAGTTCGAACCCCATCTCACTTAAAGTTTATTAGCTTTGATTTTGGCTATGAAGAAGGTCTATGCATGAAGTCGGGTTACAACTTTTGGTAAGTGAGGATGCTTTGGGGTGAAAAAAAAGAGCTTGATAAAGCCCTTTTTAAGCATTCAATGAGGCAGTATTTTAGCTCTTGATCAATTTATTTGAGGGCTTAAATATTGCTCAATCAAACATTAAAAAAACCCTTGATCGAGCTCTTATGTAACCTGAGGTTATGTAGGAGTTCAGTTGAGCTAAGGGCTCAATCGAGCATATTTTTTGAAATTTCTCACCAATGAAACTTGGACGCGGAATGTAAAAAAGTGGCTTACTCGAGCCCTGTAGCTCGATTGAGTTGTATGGCTCGATCAAGCTTTTAATTTTCAATAAAAGACCCATTCGCGGTCTGCGCAAGCCATTTTGCATACACCACAAAGGAATTTGGAGCTCGACCGAGAGTTTGGAAGCTCAACTAACTATGGGGGAGCTCAATCTAGCCACCTAGCGACCCCATCGATGTACTAAAATCTTAACGCAATCGTCGTTTGGAAGCTAAGGTAGGATTTCTGTTATTTTTTGATTATTTCAATTAACTTTTCTTACAAAAAAATAATAATAGTAATTTTAAATGAAAACCCACTATACAAAAACCACAAAAAACTACCAAGGAAGCCATTGATAACCATAGAGAACCACGAAGAAAACCATAGATAAGTATAATTTAGGTTTTAAATTTTATTTCATTTCAAATGCAATTTTTAAATAATTTCAATGATAGCATGCTTATTATGAATTTTTTCTTATTTTTAATGGTAAATTTTTTTTTCTAATTATTTTAGGTTTCAAAGTTTTTCTTAGTAATTTAATGAAATAATTTTTCAACAGATTTTGAATTCTTGTTATTTAAAATGTATGTTTAAATGGATAAATGAATTCAACAAAGTTCATATCAATTGCTCATAGTAAACCTCAATATCAATATAGTTACTCATTAACTCTATAACTCTTACAATAAAACCTCCTCCAAATAAATTTATGCAAAACCATTTTCCATGTGGCACCCAATTGCAGACTGTCGAAGTATGGAAGAATAAGTTATACATGATCGAGTCATGAAAAATCACGTACCCCAACCAAAGTTCACATTCCACTAGTAAATTATGGCTCTTACACCAATAGGTACAGTGTCAGAGGTAGTGTTTCTATCTCTATTGATGATGTTACAGAGGGTGAACCATCTTCATCTATCGCAAGTACACATCCTGTATTTTTTAATCCTTTCTAAAATTTGTGTTTTTATGCCTTGAAATTGTCTTTAATTTTTAAATCATCTTCAATTGATGTGTTTGAATTTAATGTATATGTTATTATGGTTAGTTTGTTACATATGTTAAATTATGTTTATGATTTGTAGACCCTCAGTAGGGTGAAGCTGAGCGTGACATTGCAGCGTCAATCCCTCTGTGGAATGATGCCAAAACCACTTTCACTCTCAAGGATGTTAGGGACTAGCATGCATGGATCACAGAAGAGTTGGGTACACTCCTTGCTCAGTATCTTACTAGACATATCTTGACTTTGATGTTTGAGAGCATCAATAGGTTGATTTAGACATATTAGAGGCCAAGCCCTCATAAAAACCTCTTACATGCCATACATAGGATTAGGAGGCAATAGATTAAAGGCCCAAATTCTTGGGAGGAAGTGAATGTCACCACCATGGACAATGATGATCTATGAGGGGAGTTGTTTGACATCCCTTCATACCACTGTGCTATGCATTGTCATCAAATTCCACTCAAATATTTTAAGAATGTTGATGCGACCCCTTTTGTTTATGATCAATTCATTAGAGCATGGGGCCAGTTCACCCACCATGACCTGGTCCCCCTTTAATTTGTACGACATGTATATGAATAGTTTGTGTTGCATACAAGTACAAATTATACCAGCATCAGATTTGAGTTTTTGGACCCAACAGGGGACATAGTTATGATTGCGTCGGGGTTGTAGGGACCCTGCACATGCACCACCACCCCTGATATTTTTGCCACTATTTTCTTGGAGTGTGGTATTGCCGACGGAGCTAGAGGAGCCATCACAGATTGGTATTGAGATAGGCATATCATTGTGGATAAAATTCAGACCACATTGGCCAGTGCGCAAGTCGCATTACGTGGAGAGATGAGTAGACCACCATCGTTGCCTCATCACTTGCTAGTTCCATTATTTGATGATTCAGTGCTCAAGATTCTACACCCTCACCAAGTTTTATCATATGCATATATGTGTCGTGATGACATCCATGAGACTCGGAGAGTGTACGACCTGCATGACACAAACTAGGTACATATATACAGAACTTTTGACTCTTATCATCAAATTATACATTATTTATATTAATAAGTTTGTATCAGATTTCATTTATATTAATAAGTTCATGATAACATGTAGACATAGGGCTACATGGATTAGCTTATGAGGTAATTTGGGGGGATAGTTGATCAGCCAAAGAAGCCTCCACTAGTGCATGTTTCCATGTAGTCTCCTCCACCTCCAACTCCATCTCATCACACCCATATGGAGGAGAGTCACTATGTACAACCACATGGACCAACAATTGAGGTAAACTTTTGTATTCCTAAGAATCATACATTTTATTTTTTTAAGTTACATGCATGCTAATTAATTCATAGAAAAATTATAATTTGTCTTTGTCATTTTGTACACAGCCCCAGATGCATAGTGGTGATGAGGTCACAATGATGTGGTAGCTTGAGTGGGATGGTGGGTATGTAAGCATTGCCAATGCAGGTCCATCGACGTAGGACCTAATCGTTGAGCCACAAGCACAAGAGCACCAAACCTAGATTGATCAGACCCCCATCCTACATGCCTTTTATTTGGACTAGAGTGAGGTTAGTAGATTCATATGTAATTAAATGTGGTTCAAAATCATTTATTTCCATATTGTTTATTTTGTAAATAATGATCTAATTATTTTGAATTTGAGTGTGTTGTATTGCGGTGCTGAGATTTGGATGCCATATTTGAGCAATGGTCACGTAAGGGTAGTGGTACTCAGACCATATAATTTGTATATTTTTAGGCTCATTTCATATGGAACATTCACATGTGACACAAACTGTGTATATTTTCATATAGATATTTTATGGATACATGAGCATTATTTTAGTTTATGGATGCTTATTATTTCAGTTTATAGATGTTGATGTAATGTAATTTGTATATATTTCCATATGGGTAGATTAATCATCTGTTCATTATTTCAAATTATGGATGTTTATTAATTCTTATTTATGGACATGTTCATTAAATTCCAGTTTATGGATGTTAATTATTTCGCAAGTTTAAAAAAAATTATAGTATAACTTATTAAAAAGATAACAAGTTTAAAATTAATAATTAAAAGAAAATAATTAAATATTTTAAAATATAATTTTACTTTGTATTTAATTACCTTTATCATCGATTTTGTGAATATTTTTCAATTATATGCTACATTTAAATTCTCTCCATGGTATTGAAAATAAAAATTTATAACAGATCCATATGTAATGAACTAAAAAATCCATGGTATAATACTTACACATCATGCGGGACTCTCCATCAAGCCATGAATATGAAATTGACAAGATTAAAGAAGTAAAATGTTGTATATCTAACCCAAGAATATTATAGATCTGATATGAAAAGATAAGATAATGCAAATAAACCCGGAAATAAGATAGAAATGCTTCTTTATTGATCAAACCGTTAAGGTAGGGCAACACCATACAATCACTCCTTAAGGAAGGAGAACACTCCACAAGCCTTATGCCTATTCATACAAGAATACTTCTCTTCATATCCCTCCATGTGGAGTCTCTAGCCTCTATATAGGCCTCATACATACAATACCATGTATCATTACCATGGTTTCCTCATACCATCAATTAATACCATGGGCCCCTTATATTATTATTAACTACTTGTGGTCCCTTACATGACATGGGTTAACCACCTTATTTATTACTATGGCCCATCCCATTATTACATTATTACCTTGGGTACCTCCCTCAGTACCCCATATTACCTCCCCTAGGTATATAACATTCCACCCCCCTTAGCATGTTTCGTCCCCGAAACATGGGAAGAACACAAATAATAAGATTTACTCAAAAGAGTAGTCCACTGATACCATGCATGTGCATCTAGCCATCCAAGAGAA
>APFE030361460.1:100317-138033 GCA_000404065.3 Pinus taeda
CTCCACAAGCCATATGCTTGTTCAACAAGAATACTTCTCTTCCTATCTCTCCATGTGGAGTCTCTAGCCTCTATATAGGCCTCATACATACAATACCATGCATCATTACCATGGTTTCCTCATACCATCATCTAATACCATGGGCCCCTTATATTATTATTAACTACTTGTGGTCCCTTACATGACATGGGTTAACCACCTTATTTATTACTATGGCCCATCCCATTATTACATTATTACCTTGGGTACCTCCCTCGGTACCCCATATTACCTCCCCTAGGTATATAACATAAAAGATTTATGTAGCCATCATCAAGCCACAAATATGAAATCGATAGCATTCAAGAAGTAAATTTTACAAAATATTCATTTTGAATTCTAGTTTCATAGGCTAAGAAAATAAGTACTATCTTACTATAATGTAAGTCACTTTGATACTTAAAATGAACTAAAATGTAGATACAAGATTTAAAATCTAACCAAGTCATATTAGTTAACTGGTGAGGGAAGAGGATAAAATGAAGGAATAGAGAGTTTTTTTGAACGCTCTGCAACTCATGCTAGGGTTCATCGGATGCGGCTCGCGCTAGGGTTCGAGCATTAACCCTTTTCCTTTTCTTACTCTATGCTACTGGCACTCCTAACTCAATACTCCTGCTGAGCTCCCTGCCATGGATTTTCCCTTTGAAGGGGCGGGCTCATCCACCCCTGCAACCTCCGATCTCTTTTCTGACAGGACAAAGCACACAAACCCTCTGATCAATCTAGGTGACCTCCCTCGGACCAACCAGGACAATGAGCCTGCCACTGAGGCTAATGGAGACCCTGCAGCAAATTTTGAGGCCGCAAAGGATATAGACAATGACCAAAAGACAACAACGTCACAACCAAAGGCGTCTTCTGCAACATGCATTCTGAAGACTGCAGAAAGAGTCAAAGTAGATCTCCCCAGTCATAGAATCAACAGCGAGATCCAATATATGAGGGATCATGCACTCATAGGCAAGTTCCTTAGATTCTAGCCTACTGAAAAGGCCTTGCGTGCCTCGATTGCCTCCAAATGGAAGCCTAAAGGACAAGTCACTCTGTAGCTTGGCCCCAAAGGCTTCTTCACCGCCACTTTTAACTCCTTTGAAGACAAAACTCACATCTTCGAGGGAGGCCCGCATTTTTTCAACTCTTCAGGCCTGTACCTTTGTGATTGGAAAGAAAGGTTCAACCCAGACAAGGACGATTTCAGCTAGACTCCAGTATGGATACGCATGTATTCTCTGCCACTGTAATACTGGAATGAGGAGACCTTAAAGGACATAGGCAACGACCTGGGGGTATTCATCAAAGCTGCTGAGGAAACCAAAACCCAGAGATACACCTCCTATGCTAGGATCTGCGTTCACATGCATCTGACTAAAGCACTTACAGACTCGGTAAGTCTATTTCATGATGACTATGAATGGATCCAAACAATAGATTACGAGCATATACCTTTTCACTACAGAAAATGCCATGAATATGGCCATCTCTTTAGGGAATTCCCTCTAAATATTAAACTCGAAGCCCCAGCTAATGAGACAAGCAAAGTTTCTGAAGGTTTCGTGAAGGCCCCTAGTCGAAGAAGGCATGCCAAGAAAAATCTGGCAGCTCCTGGTACTTCCAAAAATCCTGAATCCCAGAACAGATTTGAAATTTTGACCTCTGAAAGCACTACGGAGGATTACCCTGAAATCCCTCTTGCAGATCCCTCTCCTTCCTCCGCCCCCTAGCCCCTTCAATCTGCTGTACCGAAACCCGCCTCAACTCTCACCAGCTTTCCCGCCTCTACCTCCTCTGAAAAAATTGATCTACAGATAGCCTAGAAATCTTCCACTATGGAAATCAATGAAGCTCTGGCTCTCAGCATTCACCAACAAAAAAATGATGAAGATCAGAATACCCCGATCCACATGGATGAGGAACTAGAGATCATAGATCTGGAAGGTCTAGATATTTTCAAACTAGAAATAGCGTGCAAACAAAGAGAATTTAATACAATACCCCCCCCCCCGGAAATCGAAAGGCTTGAAGTAGTTCTAGCCAGAGCACAACACAATAAATGCATAGGCATTCAGGCGGGCAGTCCTTGGGATGGAAAGAAAATCTTGAAAGAAACGAAGAAACGAGGGCGCAAGACGGATCTGCAAAGGACAGTTATCATCGGAGAAATGTTGGTGGATTCTGGTAGATTCCCCAAGCTCACCAGGTTCTTCAAATCTCTCCCCCACTTTTCCTCATGAAGCTCATATCACGGAATGTGAGAGGACTTAACAGCCCTAGAAAACACTGAATGTTAAAAAGTATGATCCAGCAAGAAAAGCCTTCAATTGTCTTTCTTCAAGAAACCAAAGGAAATAGCATTGTATTGGAAAGGATTCTAAATAAGGTTTGGCCAGGATGCCACTCAGTCTCTGTTGACACTTCAGGGGCTTCTGGAGGGCTGGAAATTTTGTGGAACCCACAGGTACTCTCCCTTCAAGACTTTCATGCCTCACACTTCTTCATTCAATCAACCTTCCATCTAATTGGGACCAATATCCACGGCCATCTCTCTAATGTATAATTTCCACAAAACTTACAACAAAAGTTGGATCTCCTGGACACACTTACAACTCTCAATTCAGATAGACGATTCCCCCTTTGGATTGGGGATGGTGACTTCAATATCATCACGGCTTTGGAGGGAAAATCCGGAGGCAGATCGACGCTATGACACACACCAAAATGTATGTTCACCCCCAAGGAAGCATACCAACTCGTCTATCAACCCATGCAAATAGCAAAGGATCAGATTTGGGATCAGATTTGGAAACCTGGTATCTGGCCTAAGATTTCCACTTTTCTATGGCTTCTGAGCAAGCACTGAATCCTTACCTGGGATAATCTTCAAAAGCGTGGATTTAATGGACCTTCTAGGTGTCCTAATTCTAATCTCAATTCAGAAACCATCGTGCATCTCCTCGATACTTGCCCACTAGCAGCATAGTTGTGGGAGAGAATTTCTCAGTGCAATAGAAGAACGAGCAGATGTGTGGGAAATATCACAGACACCATTAGAAACTAGCCTTGGCATCCATTCCAAAGCCTTCTTCTCAACTCACTTTAGAGCCTCATTCCGGGCTTTGTCTATTGGATCTTATGGGAGGAAAGAAATAATAGAACCTTCAACAATCTTAGCAAGACTCTTGATACCCTATGGCTCCTTCTCAATCAAAATCTACAGGAAACTCTTGCTCTAAGACATTGGCAAGATTCAGACCTGCCAGACTCTCCTCAGGAACGCCTCATCCTGAGAGATTGGAATATGGACCTCACTTTCTTAGCTTAAATCAAAACTAGTCCCCCAATCAGCACTGCATCTCCCCTCAATTGGACTCCCCCGGCTTCACAATCTTACAAATTGAAATTCGATGGGGCTGGTAAGGGGAATCCTGGGCTGGATGGCTATGGTGGTGTCTTCAGAAATGAGGTTGGTTCAGCTCTGTACATATATCATGGGTCAATTGGCAACAATACCAAAAACGCTGCAGCTTGAAGGTTTATGGAAAGGTCTATGCATAGCAGAAAAGCAAGACTTTTTCCCTCATGAGGTAGAAGGGGATTCTCAAATTTTAATAGCAGCAGCCACAAGGATTCACTTAGGAACCTCAGCAACAAATATTTCCTCGAGTTGGAGGCTTCTGAGCAGATTGGAACAAATAGAGGAATGGCTAAGGACCTCTAGAAGCATTACTTTCAAACACATTCGGCGATCGGCCAATAGGGTTGAAGACAGATTGGCTAATCAGGGAGTCAATCAGCTGCTCCTATTTTTCTCAGGACCTTTAAGTGAATCCAATGATGTACAACTCACACAAGATTACACTTCTCTGGTGCAACAGGATTCATCATTCCCGGATGCGGATGCATAGCAAAGAGTTCAGTACGATGGCGGCACAAAGGAAGAGCACGTGGCTCATCACAAGTGCCAGCCGGCATCGCACAAGAATTGATTTAATGTCACAGTCCGTAAACATAAATGCTACAATAACACAGCTCACTCCCTCTTCCAGGTGTGTTCGCATATTGGTAATGATGCTCTGTTCATTATTCCTTCCCGCTCATCCCTTTGGCACTTGTTGGTTCAGCAAAGTGGAAGACAGTCCAGGGTATTGGAGGTCTCAGAATCAAGGCGACGGCATTCGTATGGGCTTTCATGCTTCAAACACTCATCGTTGCAACTCCCTCGGTAGCCCCCTCTCAGTCCCATCGGCAACTGACTGTTCGGTTCCCCCAGATTTCTTCAAGATGCGAAGAATGCGCACCAGGATGATTAGCAGAAGAGGCAGCTCCCGAGGTCAAGTCTCCCGCTAGCCTTCCTCCACTACCTTGGAACCTTTGTCAGAGGCTTTGCATTTTCGTTTTGAAAGACACCCTGAAACTAGAAGCGGACGCAGTAGAGGTCGAGGGAAAAGCTCCTCCGAAGAGCGCTCTCTCCATCCCAATTCCCATACAGCTCGCTTCCGCTTGCCTTGCACCCTTGACAAATCCTCCTTCATAGCATCCATTATTGTCGAGTTGCGTGAGGCTTCTGCGGGTTTGGAGGCTAACAGTCTTGGACATCCTTTGGTACCAAGAATGGAAGACCAGATTGATACCACGCAGAATGTGAATATTTAGAGAAATACCCATGGTGGCTCTGCAACTTTGGATTCGAAATTCCAAGCCGGTCCGAGCGCTCCTTCAAGTGGGGGTGCTTCAGGTAAAGAGGGCCGACCCTCTGAGTGTGAAGACCCAGACCAATTTGGCTGCCGCATTGTTGAAGAATCGCCTCCAACATCGCATGAAGAGTGATCAGGTCTGCTCCTTATGATTTTTGTTCAATTGCTGAAAGAAATTGCTCACTCCCTTCATGATTCTCAGCCTTTTCACGTTTTTAGCTCTCAGAATCTGGTCTCTTTCAATTTCGGATTTGCCGGTTTCCCTTGCGTGGGCGATTTACTACCGTTTTTGTTCAGTATGTTAATGGGTCACTGTCTTGGTAGCAGCTATGCTATTCCTTTCCTTTTGTCTCGGTACTCCATTACTGTTCTCAGTCATCTTAAGTCTCAAAGAAAGTCAGTATGCTAGTCTTTTGGTCAATTTCCTAAGCGATTTTTGTAAGCATGCCAACTCATCGGCTAGAACTCTCGAGGCCTCTGCCTCTCTGTAACCATATTTTTGTATCAATATAGGAGTAGTCATATTATTCAAAAAAAAAATAAAAAAATTAATAAAAATAAAATTAAAATTAAAATTAAAAATAAATAAATAAATAAATAAAATAAAATAAAAAATAAAAATAAAAATAAAAATAAAAATAAAATAAAAATAAAAAATAAAAAATAAAAAAAATCAAAATCAAAATCAAAAAAATGAACTAAATGTATCATGTATAAATTTAATATTGAGCATGGAAAGAAATACAAATATCTTTGTATTGTTTGTAGAAAGTGCTTTTAGTGCAATCAATCTATGTTATTACAATGATTTTAATAAATTATTTGAATTCTAAAGTCATGCATATTAGAATAAAAAATATATATATGGAAATTTTTGCAACCTACCCATATACGATTGTGTTCAACTCTTCTAAAATTACTTTAATAACTTACTTGAAATTTTTGAATGAATTCTATACATTTGAAATGCTACTAGTTTATAAGAAATTTCAATGGTTGCAAGTATGTGGTTTCCATAATTTTGTTTATTCTATCATCATAATTGATAATGATAGAGTAGTTAAAAAAATTAATAGTGTTTACTTTTCCACAAACAAATCAAAACCTAAGTTATATGTATTAGAACTTAATAGACCAAAAAATAATTAATGATATGTTTCTATAATTATATATAATTTAATGAACTTTCCTAAATATACTTGGATATCCAAGTATTTCAATCAATTCCTTATCTTAAGGTTCAATTAAAAAACACAAATAACATTGAAATAAGTTTTATTCGATTTTATTTCTTTTTGAGGTTATCTACAAGAGCTTAGACATAACATCGTGTGTGTGTGTGTGTGTGTGTGTGTGTGTGTAGTATCACTTCTTCCAGTCATATATGAAGCATGTGTGTAACTCTTTCCATTCTTTATATCAAATTGACACATAGCATTTATTGTTAACATAAAACTATTTAAATGTTGTTCATAACCTAGATAGTTGAATTTCCATTTTAAATAAAATAACATTATATCAACTTTTTTATTCTTCTAAAATGGGTTTTCTAGAACTCATTATGATGTATATCTATAAAATTTCTTCCATGCTCAACATGAATATGATGCATGACATTTAAAAAAATTAATATCAATAATTTTAATTAAATCTAAATCTAAATCCCTCTTGATTCATTTTTTAATTAAATTTTAGATCCCTCTTGATTCTAAATCCATGGGGTTCACATAAGGATCATATCCCTAGAAATAAAACTCCTTGAATTTTTGAAAACTTTAGAAACTTGAGCACCTCAAGGAACCTACATCTTATAACATATACACCATTATGAATCCATCTTATCTATCAATATACTTTCATTTGCTACAAATATATAGGAATGATACACCAAGAGGGGCATGGGTGCATGTTGTTATTTCATGGGTTTCTATAAATATACTTTCATATGGCTTCATTCTATGCTGAACACTTCCACATTCATTTTTATTTTATTTCTCTATGATTTTATTCATAATAGCTAATATCAGAGGGAAATAATTCTCTATTAATTTTATTCACATTCAAAATTACAAAATTACAAAAGTATTCAACTATCACATTTCTAAATTACAAAATTCATCTGTTGATCACTTATACTAGATTAGATTACACTTGATTTCTATAAAATCAGGTTAAGGGCTTGTCATTTGCATCATCTACACATCTAGCCAATGGATGATAGGAATGAAAGTCTCCATAATACGTTCATGGTCAGATTCTACCATCTTCCATCTTGTTGGTTCACCTGCCTTTTCTTTGATTTCTATGACACTGATCTGAGCTGCTATGACTAGATAATTGTATTGACAAGATATATGTCCATTCATAAACTCTCTATAAATAATGTGACCGCCCTGTTTTTTAACATTTTAAAAAAATGACCCATGACACCATGTCACCAATTTGGTATGTGAAATGGTCATATTCATACGATCACACCAACCTTATTTTTACTTGTGTGCATCACATCAAATAGTATTTCATGTTCTCTTCACTCCCTAATGGAGTAGTGACAACAAAACCATCACCTACAACTAAAATACAAAATGTGTATTAGTTATACGTTCAAGATTTCAATTTATAGATGAAACTGTTAATGATATATGCTACATGCCTTCTCTTACAACATCAGAGACTTGATCATGATCAAGTGAAATATGGCCTCTTCAGTGTGTATCTCTTGCCACGTCAGAATTGGATGAGGTCCTTTTGGATTAAGAGGTGCATATTTCCATCCTTTCACATGCCTGTGTTTTTTACATTGATCAAATCTACATCCATTAGCACCAATTAAAAACTCATAAAAACATGTGAGTTCTCTTGTCTTGATGGTAAATATTCCCCCCATGTCTTTAATCTACAGTGAGTATAATTCCCTTTTACCTTCTATAGTATTACAATACCAAGGAGTGGATCTATTCACATCACCAAGTTCAACCATTAGAAAAATTTTGAAGTAAAAAATAAGCCTCAAAACTAAAATGTACAACCAAAATCAACTTTATAAGAACCAATAGGATTTAAGATGATGATGTCAACCATTGGGGATGATTTTGGATTTTTGGAGTAAAAAGGTAAAAAGATTTAAAAAAAAAAATTCAACTTTTCTCCCTACGGTTTTACTCAAATTTCGAGCGACAACACTCATTGGACGTGGAATTTAATTCATCATTCAAGAATTACCCTTGTTACATACTTTCGATGGACCCTGCTACAAGAAAAATGTGAAATACATGAAAAACATGATTCTAATTATGTTTTTAAATGTATTTTCATTTTTTGTGTAGCAAGGTCCATCAAAAGTATGCAACATGTGTACTCCTTGGTTGAGGAATTAAATTCTGCATCGAAAGAGTGTTCCTTCTTGAAATTTGAGTAAAATCGTAGGGAGATAAGTTGAAAAATATGAGTTGAAAAATAGTTTTTTCATTTTTCCCTCTAAAATTTGATGATGTAATCTAATATTATTTTATTATTTCAACTATTATTTTATAATATTCTTTAATAGGCCCATTTTGTACCTCAAAATTTTTCTAATGATTCTAGACGAACCTACCCATAGGCCTAATAGATATGTGACCTTCATGTCCTGAATGGGATCTTCACTAGTTTACCACCTCTAGTGATGATTTGAGTCGATCTGCATCACAACTCATTTGGTACCTCCTGAGTGCTTGCTTCACATAAGCACCTGCACCATCATGCTCACCCTTTCCATGTCCTATTTCAAAATAGCTCCAAGTATGTTTAATTTTTTCCTTTTTGTGTAGCTAACTTGAACTTCCCTGCACAACCATCTAACCATATCCAATGCTATATGAATGATATGTCATTCTTTTTTAAAATCTGACAAAATAAATGTTCCACAAACAATGTGTCATGATCATGATCATCATTGATTTAGAAGTGATACTCCTTAATCACATCACATGGCTCATTAATGTTATCCCTACCAACAACATTCCATTGTGCATGTATGTATAGAACATGTATGAATATGGACACTTGGTTCAAGTGATAGTACTCACTTTTTATCTCTATCTCGGGAGAAAACGTGTAATTCTCAGGAAATTCTACCATTGACAAGATTGTGGCTAGCTATAATACTTTGCGAGAATGCTTAAATTCATAAGATTTCAACTTGAACCTGTGTGAGTGTTTGAAATATTTATAGATCTAATTCTGAAAATCCCACATGAATTCTAAAATATGAATCTCATCCTCAGCATAGTTTATCCTCCTAGATTCCATAGTTGAAGAAGACAACTGGTTTACCATGGCATACTCATAATGCTTCCATGTGACCATTACATTTGAAATCCCAGACTGGTTGGGATCAATAGAAAGTTTCTAAGGAACAATTCCAAATCAGCACATTTAGTACATCATATCCCACCTATACATTGTTTCTTGTAAAACAACTCTTTTGGATCCCTTCTGCATAATATTCATGAAACAAAATTGTGCATTGTGGGAGGAGAAGGGTCATTTTCATTTACTCGAACCCTAAATTTGGTATGCTTGTGTAATTTTTTTCTCGACACATGGAGTATAATTGACATTATTGCCAACTTTTTATGTCTTGATGTACTTGATGCAACAATAACAATTCTCATTTCCCTAAGAGCAACTCGAACATCAAGTTTCCCTGATTTTCCAAACACAGATGTTATTTTTTCTTACGCCTATATTTTTATTTTCTTTAGATAATTTCATTTCTTCAATTACATGTTAAATCGACCCCACAACATCATAACATTATTCAGTTTTACCACATTATTCAACAACATATGCAATTATATAAAAAGAACAATATCATCATCATTGCAGCGAAACTTAAAGGAACAATAGAAGGAAAGCATTCACACATAGAGACACTAGGATTGGTTGAAGATCAGGGAAAAAACCCCACAAGGGGGAAACCCATTTCAAATTTTTGTTCTTATTATATTGTCATTAAATGTTTCAGCAAAGAGAGAGTAGAATAATCTATATCTTCAACCAAAAAACTATGTAGCAAAATCAGCTAAACATCATCCAAGAGATGAACCAAACAATGCCGGTAATTAAAATCTTGATTTAGAAGCTTGCAACCAACTGTCAAACTCTGTGGTCAACTATCAAACTTTACAGCCAACTGTAAAAATAAAACCCTAATTTTCAACCACAGAGTGAGTGTTTTCTCATGTGGTTGAAACCTTCTAACCGCATGCATGAGCTTGCATGCCTATAGTTGCAATAAGAAATACTATATAGCATACCTAGGATGGGAACCAAAAAACCTAATCACATGTGTGAGCTTCAGACCTTGCATTTTTAGACCTATGTGAATGAAACTCTACGAACTACCTCAGACCTGTGCGAGCCAAAACCAAAGAAGAAGAATGAATGATGATCTCAAAATGAGAGTCACTTTACTTGTATTTACATCCATCCAAGGGTGTCCAATTTCCTTTCGGGCCTACCTTTCCTTTTGTACACATGTGGGTTTTCATATTAAAATTATATTTTTCCTTAACCAAATTAAATTCTTCCAAGGGCTAGGAGGGGCCTTCCTTGATGAAGAAGATTTTCCAAAGGATGGAGTTTGTACTTTAGTTATCAATTTTACACTCCCTATCAGCTAGGGATAAATTACTGACTACAACAGATGTCCCATCACATGTATCTCATCATCATCAAATGGTGTCTCTACATATCTCAACTCATCTTGGCTCATCTCTACTCATGTGTTCTTTTGTGCTCATCTATGATCATTTGCCCATTTATTCTTATGGTAATCTGCTCATTATCTAATCTAGGAAGTTTTCATGGGTGCTTTCAAGAAAAAGTCCCTATCATACATGACCTTTTACTCACACATATTTTCATGTGAAAACATGAGCAATGTGATTGCTTAAAAAACACTTCAGTAAACCATCCTATAAAACAAGGAACAAATAAGAAGTAATCATAAACACATGATATGATAATAGAGTTCATCTAGTGTGGACTACGTCTCTGGGCCCAATGTCAAAAGTGAGGAGGTTGCTTCATTAGTTGTTATAAGAAGATGATGAGTACATGATGCAATCATCTCTACCAATACAAGGATGAAACCCATTTGATCTAGAGTGGAATTTCTCTCATAGGAGAATTTATTCTATCAATAACTCTTACTCACAAGAATTTCTCATCTAGCATGACAAAGTAGCAATCCCTCACATAATGTGGTATAAAATGATCCTCTTATAGGGTGGCATACATGGATCTCAGATGCAAATCACAATTTCAGCAAAATCAAATGAGCACATGGAAAAAATACACCTTATACCTCCAAGTCTAGGGATGGCCTAAAAATTAGTTACTTGAATGGATACATAACCTTCGTCATTGCATTCATTGTGAAAAACCATGAAATATGAGTATAAAAACAACCCCATTATGTAACGGTGAAACTTGGGCTCCCCATGAATCTTTTATATTCTTCACAAGATTCTCTTCAGGACATGGGCATAAAATTTACTACTCAGATGAAGAAATGGACTGGACCATTAGACTCCTCGCAAAAAATTAGATCAGATAATTATTAACTTGTCATATTTTTGACATCGTCAAAGTTCAACCCCTAGGGAATCTTTTAGTTTCCTCAAGATTCTGCTAATGGAATATTCTTTGGCATCTAGAATATTCCCCTAAAATATTATGTGGAATATTCTACATAATACTCTTCCCTCAAAATTTGTACCCAAGGCAGACCCCTTTGGTCTCATCCTATGTGCTTGTTGTGGCTTCAAATCTGCTCAGCCCTTCCATGGTCCCTTAACAACTAAACATAAGTGTTTTTATATAAAATCTTGGGCAAATTTTTTCCAACTCATGGTTTGTTGGCAATGGTATGGGTTTTTATGATGGTGACCTAGGTTCAAACTCGTGGCTCCCCAGAGCATTTGTAACTGTTGACTATATAATTCGTTGTTTCCATTACTTAACATAACCATATATATATATATATATATATATATATATATATATATATATATTATATATATATAACACTCCAACTTGTTTTATAATATATATCATTTTAATGTTTTTATCACTTACATATTCGTTGGTTTCATGCTTTAACATATATTATGGTTATTGATTTTTATTTATTGTTTTTAATTGAAATTTATTTTTAATGATTGGTTTAATATATAACTTTTGTATTGCGTGGATTTTTTAATATATATTTTTTTGGTGAGGCTTTAATGATTTTTTTTTCTCTATAGGGACAAGAGCTAATTATTGAGCATCAAGTGTTAATGGCTGATAGGTCACTATTTCGCTAACATGTAATCTGTGGGTCCCACCTATTGACTAGGATTCCATTTGGGACACTATGGCCCCCGTTTTTGTCTCGAATTTGAGTGTCAAATGTGCCACCAAAATCCCAATGACGATCCCTGCAGCTTGGATTTGATTTTGCTTATATTTGAAGAATTTTAGTTTTGGATTTCTCGAAATCCATCCAGATTATTCTTCCCCACTTAAAATTTTTTAATCCTCCAAAATAGTAAACACAATCTGTAATATGTTTACCTCCTCATCTGCACAACAGGTTCCCTAACAGGGCACACTTCCTTCTCCTTCACCTATGTACTTCAAAGCCATAAGCAATGGACCAACACATGTATTCTATGCAAACTTGTAGTACACATTGAAAAATACATGTTCTTTTACAAGACCAAACATGAACCAATAAATCCCCATACTTTCCAAGAGTTTATAAATGATTCATTGATCAATTTTACATCAAAACCATAATAGAAACCAATCTCAAGCTATCAACTAAAAGGGCCAAAAAATATCACTAGGTTGTTTTCATACATGGTGGCAAACACTTCATAACTTTTACAAATATCTCACAACATGTGATTTACAAAATGTGGCGATTACAAACTACTATCTCCAATACCACCTTATCTCACTTAAAAAAGTGAATGGGTAATATTTTTGTAGTAGCTTCGTTTGTTGAACAACTTCACCATCTTGTTCCTTCGTAGCTTCTTTGTCCTTGAGACACTACTTTGGATGGAGCCTCCATAATGTGGCTCTTTGATGTCCACCTCTATTTCAATGGTTGCAAAATTTCTTCTTCTGACATACTATTATGGCCTTCTTGCTTCCTTTATGTGGAGAAGGGTCTTCATGTCTTGTCTAATTTCTTGCTTCCATTATTTTCTAACACTTGGAAATAACATGGTTATGCAGACCACAAAAAGCACATGGTTTTCTATGCCATAATTTTTCCTCATCATTAACAATCTGCTTGTAATCAAAAGGAACATTGAAATATTAAGACCTTTTATACCTTTCTTGGTTATCTCTTGTACATGCTTGGCGAGAAGTACTTGCCTTAACTCTTTCTCCACAATGCTCACTATCATGGAAAGATTGTGATATGATCACAAAATCCTCTTTCTTTGATGGTTCTGACAATGTATTGGATTATTTGTCTGAAGAACCCCTTACCTCTGTTGCCTTCAAGCACTCTCCTTCATCGTACCCCATCTTGATGAGGAGTTTCATGAACTATAACACTATTTGCCTCATTTGTTGATTCTAAATCAGATGATGATGGATTCGCTAAGCCTTCATTGCGCTTCAACTTTTCTAAGGCC
This sequence comes from Pinus taeda, assembly GCA_000404065.3. Classification (NCBI taxonomy): domain Eukaryota; kingdom Viridiplantae; phylum Streptophyta; class Pinopsida; order Pinales; family Pinaceae; genus Pinus; species Pinus taeda. Next base: position 113,738 of record APFE030361460.1, read on the forward strand.
TCTTCCATGGCTCGTAATTGAAGTTGCAATCTCTCCTTTTCCTCTTTTGCTTCCTGGATAAGTATCCTCAAGTCAAAATTCTCCACCTAAAGGATCTAGTTGATCTCTTCATTTGAATGATGAGAAGAAGAATAGTCACCTGAAGATGGAGATGGAGCATCATCCTGTGCTCTCTCTTTCTATCTTTCCTCTTTTTCCACCTTCTCCTCATAATTTGCAGATAGTGTGTCTACCATGTTTGCCATATTGCAGAAGGCCTTGTAGAGATATTGGTTCTTATCCATTTCGTGTATCTTTTCACGTTCAATTGTGCCCATGATGACATTCAAAATCTTGGAAAAAAGGTTAGATCACTCTGATACCACTTGACTCGGGAAATATTCATGAGTTCTTTCAAATAAAAATCCCCATTATACAAGACATTTTATGGAGGCATATATGCATGTGAAAGCATGATCAATGTGAATGATTAAATAACACTTCAACAAACCATCAACAATAAAACAGGAAACAAATAAGAAACAGTCATAAAAACACAATATGATAACGAATTTCACCTAATGTGGACTATGGCTCTGAGCTTGATGTCAATAGTGGGGAGGCCGCTTCATTAGTTGTTGCAAGAAGATGATGACTACATGATGCAATCGTCTCTGTCAATACAAGGATTAAACCCCTTTTATCTAGAGAGACATGTCTCTCCCGGGAGACTTTCTTATCAAGAGCTCTCACTCACAAGAATTTATCCTCCATCATGACAAAGGAACAATCTCTCACATAAAGTGGCATACAATGAGCGTCTCATAAGGTAGCATACATGGTTCTCAAATACAAATAATAATTTTAGCAAAATGAAACGAACACATGGAAAAAATGTACCTTATACCTCCAAGTCTGGGGATGGCCAGAAAATTGGCTACTCAGATGGAGAAACGACTTGCTCCATTGTGTTCCTTGTGAAAACCATGAAATCCGAGTCCCCTTTCCGTGATGGTCAAATCTAGGCTCCTCGAGAATCTTTTAGATTACTCATAATATTATCTTCTAGACAAGGGCGAAAATATGTTGTTCAAAAGAAGAAATGGACTGCACCATCAAACGCCTGGAAAAAAAATAGTTCAAATGAGTATAAACTAGGCATATTTCTGGCATCATCAAAATTCAACCCCTAGGGAATTTTTTAGATTCCTCAAGATTCTACTGCTAGAATATTTTTTGAAATATAGAATATTCCCCCTAGAATATTCTACAAAATATTCTTATCTCAAAATTTGTACATAGGGCGAACCCCTTCGATCTTGTCCTCCATGCTCATTGTGGATTCAAATCTGCACAGCCTTCTCATGGTCCCTTGGCAACTAAGCATAGGTGTTTGTATATAAAATCATGGGAAACATTTTTCAAAGGCCAACTCATGATTTGTTGGAAATGGTATGGGTTGTTATGAGGGTGAACTAAGTTTAAACTTGCAACTCCCTAGAAGAGTGTTTTGTTTTAACTTGGTGTTGGTTTTTGTTCTAAACAAGTCATATAACCGTCCAATAATTTGTAACGGTTGACTATATAATTTGTTTCTACCATTAATTAATATAACCATATATATATGGTTACAACTCCAACTTATTTTATTTAATATATATCATTTGAATGGTTTTTCATGGCTTTACTATATAAATGGTTATTGTTTTTTTTTAATTGAATTTTTTTTATATGATTTGTTTAATATATAACTTTTGTCTCATATGGATTTTTTTATATATCTATATATATATTGGTGATTTTTTAATGATATATATATTTTTTCTATTTTTTTGTAGGGGTAAGAACCAATGATTGTGTGCCAAGTGTCAATGGTTGATGGACCAGTCATCCACTACCATGTACTTTGTGGGTCCCACCTGCTAACTAGGATGCCATGTGGCACACTATGGGCCCCCCCTTTTCCCTACCTTGTCAAACTTGAAACTACAATAAGTTTTTCATACTCATATTTGAGTGTCTTGTATGCCACTAGAATCATAATAACGAGCACTCCAACTTATAATTGGTTTCGATGAAATTTGAAGACTTTGATTTTTGAAGTTCCTGATAGCCATCTAGATCATTATCTCTTCTCTATGTTGAACACTATTGAATATAAAAGAAGACTAATTTTACGTTGGAGGGGATTACAAGCTACTACCCTCTATTCATTACGGAGCCATTGCTACCACCCAGAATCACTGCCAGTAGGGAGCTCAATGCTACGGCTCAAGAAACACTAGAGATATTATAATCAAGGAGCCCTGCTCAACCTGTAACTACATCAAGGAGCACATCTCAACCCAGAATCCAATGACAATGAGGACAGTCCTATGGAACACTCTCACCTCATGTCTATGATAGTGGGGAAGGTCCTATGGGACACTTTCACCCCAATTCATCTCATAGGGGAGAATCCATCTTCCACCCTCTCCTAATCTTCCCAACAATGACCCTCAAGAGTCATGTGGTAGAACACATTGCAACATAAGCTTGGGTGAGATACCTGAATTACTACAGGCAAGACTCACACACCCGTGATCCCTCTCAACCTATTGGCCAGATGAGGAGAAACAATCTCAACGAGCCCAGCTTGTGGGGTTGATGCAAACTAGGGTATACACTACTAGACCAAGAAAGGGGAGAAACATCTTCCACCCTATGGGTGATAGATAGGGATGATACCCTATTTTCCAGAGATCCCTCAACCTGAGAAGCCCTTCATCTGAATTCCTTTCGCTAGGAGCTCAGACAGGAGGGGAAGAGTTGGCTCAGTGTCCTTGATTATCCCTGCTCTTTGTAGATCATAAACATATCAATTTTCTCATATCTAGTATTGGCTTTAAACAACGCACTGAATAGCTATATCACACTACTTCAATCCTTTGCTTTTCATGTTCATGTATTTCATCAAATCAAATATTATGTTAGAATAAATAAATGTCACAAAGGATACCTTATTCATCCTCCTTCTCATGGAGGTAGCAACCACAAGCCTAAGCTTGTCTCATATAGAAGCATTATCTCAGAACACGAATATATCTTAGCCCCAACAATATATGAGATTTTATGCCAATTGGATCCCACTATTTATTGTCACAATGTATCACTTTCATATTGAGAACCTTCTCAAACAACTCTCCAAAGAGATTCCTCAAACCAAACTTCCACACAACTAGTCATGCTAGAAAAAATGTACCCAACCTTAGTTGTGCTTAAAGCTACATATTTTTATTTCCTACTCATCGAAATGTCATGATAGATCCCATGGTAAATCAACACCCAAATGTGCTCTTTATATTAGTAATCAATAGTGAATCCATGCAATCATACATTTCAAGTAGTATATCTTAGACAAATAATTATCATCCCATGCAAATATCTAAAAAAGTGCATGTTAAGAACCCAATTTGTATGATGCAACGTAATCATGAATTGACTCAAGTTGTTCTCTTAAAAACATATATCTAGATGGATTTTACAAGGAACATCAATTCTTTAATCAAATGTCGGTTTCCAAGTCATGTTCAACAATATCTCTAGATAACTTCTTGAATTTCAATTCCATCAGGGTGTCCAAGGATTTGTATGTCAAATAACTTCACCATGTATTTTCCTTTTATAAAATTCTAATCTTAGAAAGTAGTGCATCATGCTAAGGTCTTCCATCTCTATGTTAGAGTCCTAATACCTCTTAATTTAATCATTTGAGGCTTGTTACCTACCAGGAATAGATTGTCAACATATAAAACCAAAATCAAAGGCATATCTTGGACCACTTTGGAAGTAGAGATTTGAATTGGCAAATCTTCCAGGCTTCACCGGGTAACTGTCAATGTGAACATGTCATGATTGGAAAGCTTGCTTCATACAATGCTTTATGCAATCATAATACTGGAAAAATCAATGTGCCCGGCCTCAAACAAATTATCATTGTGCAATCAAGTCAACAAAGTCTATTTATCAATCCTTAAATTCCAAATCAAAACTAATATGAAAGCCATAAAATTTTATGCAATGTCAAAAATCTTTGGACCAGGTGCCAAGAATATATCACACCCAAATACCAAGTTATAACCTTATCTATTGTCATTTCAACAACTTGTTATTAAGAAATATCAAACTTCATCATGCCATCCACATAATCTTAGTATGAATTATTGTTTTCATTATACATCAAGGATAAGTTGTATAAGTTTCATCCATTCATTGTGAGATCATTGCATAATGAATCACAATTGTTTACACTTCATCAATGTGCCAAATTCTAATGATGCCAATACATAAGCAATAATGAATACCAATATTAGTTACTGAAAGTAATTATTCCCGCGAGGAATTGTCATTTCACATTAGGGAAATCACCATTATCAAGTACCAAATATGACCAAAACCTTAACTTCTTATCACTCTGAAATCAATCAATCATTAATCCAAAACATATCTATGAATTGTCAAGCATCATGACAAAATTCCAATACTACTCATCTATATTAAGTCAAGTCAATAAGCCAAATCTTGTCAAACCCTTGCAACGATTACCAAATACTATCATATACTAGCTCAAATGATCAAGCTAAGGCAAACAACATATTGATATGCATATTTCAGTTCCTTGCAAACACAACATTACCCAAGACATCCACATTCTCTATAATAAGTCAAACATTATGTAAAACTTCCCTTCTTATATAACATTCTATGTTCTTCTCCATGTCTGTAGGACTGTCATACACCTGGTGTGTTACTGGTCTCATCCATAAGGGTTTATATTTTATGTCCAACAAGCTCAACTGCACCCATATACCTTCCTTTGTGTAGTTGAGAGGCTTATAACCACACCCTTAGGCCTTTCTCCAGTGGTTGAGGCTTGGACTAGGAGAAATCTTCTCTTCTCATATCAGAACTTGCCAAAACCTTTTTAACAACATCATATGGTTATTCATGACCGTAATTCTTCCTTCAATAGTCAAGTGTCTTCTTTTAAAATAACAATAGGTGTATAGATCTCATAAAGAGTTTCTCCGTCTAAATGGGAAGCCACTTCAGTCATCATCATTTAATACACCAACTTGTCTATCATAACTATGTCATGCATCAGCAGAACCATTAGATCATGAAATCAAACTATATAAGGTTTTCATACATCATATTCATAGCATATCAACATCAACTATCTCATTATGTCATATGAGCATGAAATGAAGAATTCATCAAGGGTTAGTGTCATATAGTTAGGTGTAGCATAATACTTTGAGAATCATAATCACAACATCACTTATTTATCATATAACTCAATCATCAACTCAGGGCATCTAGAGTTACCACATTGACAAAATTTACTAAGCTTATCAAAACCTATCCAACAAGAAAATCCTTAGTATCAAACTTATTGTTACACTTTCATCATGATAGCTACCATTCTTATTACAAGAATTTAACTATAGTATCAAGTTTTCATATATTAAAGTCAATGCATCTAGGAAATCCATCATGTTTATAATGTAAGATCCTTGCCAAATATAAAGTGTACAAATATATCACTTGTACTAGAGATCATACTTACTTTGATATGGATGAGATATTTATGACGGTGATATTCCCATCATACTTAAGGGCTTAGCTTTTCCTACAATCTTGCGGCTAAATCATAAAATTGAAAAAATACACTATACATACCTCGATGTATTCAGATACCTTTGCAACTTGTAACACTTGTTTGTTATTCGAAGTTGTAAGACTTGCATATTGTAATTTTTGGGTGCTTATTTTGAAATCAGGTACCACCAGAACTTTTCTACCTACACTAGCTTTCATTTCCTGCACCTTATACGATCCTTGAAAGGATGTTCTTATCAATCTCATCTAGAGGTTAGAAGTATTCAAATACTCAAATATGCAAGAATTATAAACAATAATCAAAATAATAATGTCACAAGGAAATAATACTAATATGAAAGGTACTTATATTTAACAAGAATTTATCATCTCCCTCTTGATCTAGTGTTCAAGAGTCATTATTTTCCATTACCCATGTAACATTTTTGCCTTCAATATTTACAATCGTCTTCATCAACAACCAAGGCCTAATTGATACTAGCCCAACTTGGGTTGTACTGAATCTAGAACAACTTCTCATTGATCATGCTAGGGTTTCAAAACTACAAAATCCAATCCTTTATCTTATCCCAATGTGTATTTCAAAACCTAACCTCATAATATCCATCAAGCCTTAATAACCAAATTTCTTAGGGTTTCCTTCAAACTGTATCATTCTTTTAGGTCTCCTCCAGATTCTCTTGCTTCCATCAAAGGTGTCTTTTAAGGGCTGATCTCGATGAATTTTATTCAACCCATCTTTGAAACCATGCTATTTGTTCTTAGGGTTATATTGTTATTTTCCTTAGATAATTGCATTTCTTCATTTACATCTTAAATTCACCCCACAACATCATAACGTTATTTAGTTTTGCAACATTGTTCAACAACATATGCAATTATATAGAAAGAACAATATCATCATCATTGTAGTAGAACATAAAGGAACAATAGAATAAAAACACTCACACATAGAGACAACAGGATTGGTCAGAGACTAGGGAAAATACTCCACAAGGGGGAAGACCCTTTCAAATTATTCTTCTTATTATATTGTCATTGAATGGTTCAACAAAGACAGAGTACAATGATCCATTTCTTCAACCATAAAACTATCCAGCAAAATTAACTAAACAACATCTAAGAGATGAACCCAACAATGCCAATAATCAAAACCATGATTCAGAATCCTATTGTTAATTGTCAAACTTTGCAGTCGACTATCAAACTCTACGAACAACTACAAAATTAAAACCCTAGTTTTCAACCACACGAAGAGAGTGTTCATGTGTGTAGCTAAAACCTTCCAACCACACACATGAGCCTACGTGCCTCCAAATATGACCCTAAATACTCTGTGTCATGCTTGCAGCTCGGTATCAAAAACCCTAATCACACGTGCGAGCTTCAAACCTGGCAATTTCAGATTGGTATGTGAACCAAACTCCGTGAACTACCTTAGACCTGTGCAAGCCAAAACCATATAAAGAAGAATGGATAATGATGTCCAAATGAGAGTCACTTGACATGTATTTATATAAATCCAAGGGTTTCTAATTTCCTTTTGGATTGACTTTTCCTTTTGTGCACATGTGGGTTTTCATATTAAAATTATATTTGTCCTTAACCAAATTAAATTCTTCCAAGGGCTAGGAGTTGTCTCACCTAATAAGGAAGATTGTCCAAAGAATTGAATTTGTCCCTAAGCTACTAAAGTAATAATAAAGAATCCCTTTCATGGATTTTCAGTGATATTCATACGTGTCTTCCTGCTTTTAGCATCTTGGATACCCAAAAGCTTTGTGGCATGTTTTAGTTTCTTATGTTTGATCAAGCCACACATTATCTGAGCTTGTGAAACAACTAAATGTTTCTCAAAATATTGTTGAATGGTGTTACTAACATGGTCTCTAATAGTGAGATAGGATCCCCAAGGTCCTCTCTCATGCTTGTATCAAAATTTTTACAAACCTTCCACCCCTTTCCAAACCACTGCAGCTCCATGTTATCCTATCAACTTGAGAGGGCACAAACCATTCTTTCGGTGGTTGATTAATGTAATAAGGAAAATCTTTTTCATTTAGTGGTCGATCATCTTGATAGGAACATCTTCGTCCTCATGTGGCTAATCAATTTCCTTCCCTACATAATGGAATACAAAATATAAAATTAAGTGAACCATAAGTATTTAATAATAGATATATATGTTTATTTAATAAATCACCATAGGTTGAAGGTGATGATATGATTGGCAGGGTGTTCCCCCTATTTTCCTTTAATTTAGGGATATCGGATGGAAGTTTGGTTGGCACGGGGGGTCATTTCTAATTTTAGGTAAAGGGATCATTTGTGAGTTTCATCAAATCTAGGAGTTTTAAGGAAGTGATAAATTGTATCTTATTGGTTTTATTCACGATGTACCATGTGCATTGATGTTGGTATTGGTATTGGTACCCTACGGGGTAGTGTGTTTGGAGTAACCTGCGAGGTGCACTTGGTTGGAGTACTCTCTGTGGTAGTGTTTCTACTACACTAATGGCTAGTGGTGGGGGTGCCTTGAAAGAATTTAGATCCAAATAAGTTGGCTCCAAGAATTAATATTCCAAACATAATGGATTGGTCCTATCTTCTGCACTGAAATGGTGAGAGACTAGGAAATCCTCCCAGTAATGGTGGGAAATCTTGTAGGCACCTAGAGTGAGGGGTAACCCTTCAATTCCTTATGGTTCCCTAGTAATTATGTGGGAAAACATGGTAAGGGGGATTTTATTTTATAAAACCAAATGAATCACATATATAAGACAAAGTGAAAAATAAATGGTTAATTTTCCCCTTAATTCTAATGTGTGAACAATGACCAAAAAAGGTCTTATGAGGTTTTGAGTATGAGAACAAATATTAAAAATACCTAACTTCCTTCCGCTCAAGTAGTAACTGGGCCTTGTGAATATTTTAATATTAGGGTACTTTGGCCATGTCCGGAAAGTACTTGTGACACTTCTAACAGCCAAATACCAACCAAGGTATGGAGAGGGTTATTGTGGGGCACTTCAGGGTTACATGCCGAAAGCGTTGATGATGCTTCTAGTAACCTAAACAAAATAAACTCAAGTGGAGTGCTCCTTCACCTACTACCTATAGGGAAATATGCCCTAAGATTTTTCCACTAAGTTACCTACATCTAGTGGGAATAAGTGAATCTCAAATTTCAGTTGTCATTTTTGGACTAATAACCCTTGCCAAGTGTCAGGAAATAGCAAGGAGGTTCATGATAATCTTCCACCTAGGCCTTACCCACTTCACATGTTTCTCCTCATTACCGAATTTGTCATTGGATAATGTAGGATTTTAATCTCCCTACAAAACAACTCCTATGTTTCAAGATGAAAGAAACCACAATGACTTATGTGTTTCCTACCTCCATGGTCCTAACCTGAACTATAAATTATCTTGCTGCCCCTGTGGGGAATTTAATGAGTTCAAGTTAACATTTTTTTTAGAGTGTCTTTGCTTCACTTAGGGTGTGAAAAAATGTAAGCTCAAAGAAACTAAGTACAAATATTTCAAAAGAGGATACCCTTTATACCAAGTTAAAGTGAGTTTAGTCTTTGGATTGAAGTTGTGTGTAAGTGAAATTGTGAACATACAAAGTGTGAATTGCAATGATGTGGATATGTGGTGATCCTTTACAATTCCCCTAATTACACTATGTGATGTATGTTCCTTGCGAGAAAAGAAAATATGTGTGGATTGTGGGCCACTTACTCTTTCCTAATTATGTTATGTGAACATATAGGGAGATGGAAAAATTAGTGTTTTCAGAAATATTTCAGATACCCCCACAGGTTCACTTCAAGGGTGCAAGGGGGGAAGTTCCTACTTTCTTTCTTTACTAACACCAACTCCTAGTCCCAAAATAAAATGAAGTAATGGCTTTGGTTAGCAAACAAGTAAAAACTATGTGTGGATTTACGACCACTTACCTTCCTTATAGTTAAGATAAGTGTGGTGTGAATTGGTATGATAAAAACAAGTAAAACATATATGTGGATTAGGGCCACTTACTTTCCTCCTACTTAAGCTATGTTTTTGTGCAAAATTTCAAAGTATAAGATAAGAAATTACTCTACTTGTAATGGTTAGTAAAATTAATTGGTTAGTAGTGATGATGTGTGCAAGGTGAAAAATGGACATACAAAGTGTTTGAATTGCAAGTATGTGGATATGTGGTGATCCTTGACAATTCCCCTAATTACACTATGTAATGTTTTTTCCTTGAAAAAGAAAAGATGTGTGGATAATGGGCCAAAGAAAATAAGTATGAGAAGAGCAATGAAATTGTTGATAAGGAAATAAAAAGAAATCAAGAGATAGAGGTTTTACTGCATTTATAGAACGAGGAGGATGCTTCAAGGTATTATTAACAATGGATGCACATTTTTAACATTTGTGGTGAGGAGGGAACAAAAATAAAGTAGGGAACAAGGAGGGGTAAGAAGATTTAAAAAACTTTATGTTTCTACAAGGAACCTCTTTTATGCACGCGCAAAGAAGGATATCCAATGTATTTTATGTTTTCAATTATTTTCATCAAATCTTGACAACTTTATAACCCCTTTTCTACTTTAAAATCATATGTTACAATATATTTTATGATTACATGTTGAAAAACAACTAGATTGAAATCAACATTAAATTGCCGCAATCTAAGAAGATTAACATTGTAAACATTTATCATATCATCAATACATGCATGCTGATTTATTATTTTTTCATTTATAATATATGAATTTAATATTGATTAATTACATGAGCCTTTCGTGGAGCATTGTAGTGATATGCAATAATATACTAATTTGTTTGCAAGCACAAATCTACACTACACTTTGTATGTCTTTAAAAAACTTGCCCTCTAACAAATTCTCATAACCTTCATGAGGATTGAAAGAAGAAACTTGTGAGGTTTTCAAAGGTAGATATCATCATTTAGGATTCAAAGAACCATTATGTTATGATAATGGGTGTCACAATAGTTAATGTTGTTATATGTTTAACAAATAATACCTTCTCAACATGCACACTAGAACGACGAATACTCTTGCTCCTTCTAGATTTTGACACCTTTTCTCTCTTTTAACTCCTACAAGGATATTGAGCTGCAATCAAACTAATGTTTGTAGGTTTTGGAGCACCTACGTGACAACCCCTTTTGTTAATCCCTCTTGTAAATGTTACCATGAATTGTAATTCATGTAAATAATATATGGAAATGTAACATTTTTCTTTTCTTAAATAACATACTTAGTTTTTCTGGGTTACTATCAACCATTACAATTCAAAGGTGGCTCATAATTTGCATGAATTCAAGTGGTTTCCAATTTGCAATGAACCATTAATCACACCAAGTGATTTTTCTTTAGTTGTTGTTGCATCTCAATTTTTAACTACGTGGTATTACTTTCAATGGTTATTTTATCTTAGTTCTATTATTTCATTCTCCATTTTCTCTTGACTTGAATCAGATTACCTAATGCTTACAATATGGAGCAGGTAGTATGAGAAGTGAGATAAATAGTTTTTTGTATTTGGATGAATTTGTGGAATTGGATAATATTCTCGTTCTCTCAATATCTGTATTTCTTTTTGTCATCCTTTCTCTAGATTTTTCTTGCAATTCCTATGTGCTTTGCACTTGATCTCCTTTTCGACGTCGAATTCTCAAATTTCCCACGTTTATTGACATTTTTTGTGTAATTTCCACATTGTGTTGTTTTTCCATGAATGAACGTTCTCTGTTATTTTTTTATGAATGAACATCTGACTCTGTTTTGTTTTCTTTTTTCGGGTGGAAGCAGTTGCTTGATCAAGCTCCTAGGCTCGTAGCCTCCTAATCAATGCCATAAATAAACTTGGGTGTTCGATTGGTGGTGAGTTATGGTTGAAAGGGCTTGATCAAGATATAGTCGGATTGAGCCTTTGTTTAAGCATGTTAAGAGCTCAATCGAGGGTTTCTTAAAACATCGATCAAGCTATTAAAAATTTTACCTTAAGGGCTTAATGAATCTTTTTAAGTGCTCGATTCAGTTAATGAGGGCCTAAAAAGCAGAGTTTTAGCTCCCCTTTTGCATATTTCTCTACAACACCATTTTGTAGCTTGCCAAATGTAAGGCAATATTTTTCCTTAGGTGCCAAAGTTGATCATGTTGGTTTTGTGAAGGAATCCACTATCTAATGGCATATGAGTTTGAATTTTTTGCATTCATATGATATTTTTCATCTAATTTCTTTTAAACATTATGTTTGAATTTTTTGTGGACAGTTTCAAAGGGGTTGAATGATAAATCAATAACACAAGATATACAAAATGAAAGAATTTCAAGAAATACCACCATCTTCATTTATGAGTCCTCTTCAAGAGTGTACTCTTGGTTCTTGAATTGATTTAAATAGTAGAAAAAAATTGTACGTGAACGTATGTGTCTAAAAATGCAATTCACATATTAATTTGTGAAATTTGAAAATTAATAAAAAATATATAGTTTTTTTGCATAAAAAATAAAGTTTTAATAAACATAATTTATTTCTCTCTACATAAATCATGCTCAAATATATTTATATATATATATATATATATATATATATATATATATATTATTATATATATATTATATATATATATATATTATATATATATATATATATATATATATTCTATCTATCTATCTATATATATATATTATATCATCTATCTATCTATCTATATATATATATTATATATATATATTATATATATATTATATATATATATATATTATATATATATTTTACACTAAGTTATTGTACGTGGAACACACACATACCTATTAAGATGTGCGAAATTTTGCAACGACAAGCATTTCATTTAACGGAAAATTGACAGATTATATAGTAGTACATTTTTTTGCAAAAATTATCGTTGGGGACAACAATATAATTCTATACAATTATATTTTTACTCTGAATCAAAATTCACATCACTTTTATGATTTTTTAAGGATTCAATTTGATAGAAGAGTGAAATTTTGAAATTTCATCTCCACATTTGGCCCAAAAGTGTAGCCCGTCTTCATGCATTCATCCAAGAGCATAAGAGGTCATTAAAAACATCAAAGGATACAAAGGTCCTAATTAAAAAAGGAAAGAGGTAGAAAACTCTCAAGGTGGTGGGATTTCTCTAGTTGTGGGATAGGATTTACGTATTGAACAACTCAATGATTTGTTGAGAAAAATTGTTGTGGGGAGATTCACAAATTGTTGCATCAACACGGTTAACTTAAACCAATGGATGCAAGTGGTGTAATCACCAATGCTAGGATATGTTCCTATTACCCATATCCTCTTGATGGGTTACAAATGGAGAGGATGTGTGGAGGGTTCAAGTGGGTCCTTAATTCTTGGATCGTGGGTTTTCTAAGACTTAAACCTTGGTACTCAATATTTGATGGAAGGAAAAACGTATATTCTAGCTCCCTGACTTGGGTGATGCTACATAACCTTCCTATTGAGTTATAAATTGATTTGGGACTTAAGGCAATTCAGAATTCCATTAGAATGTTTACTGAATGTACAATGGCTACACGGAAAATAACACTCACTTAATGCCCTACATCTCGATGGATTTAGATGAAAGGCAAGGTTTATTTGAATCACTTAAAATCATCTATGGTGACAAGTCCTTCATATAACTTATTCATCATGTAATCTTGTCTTTCCAGTGCACTTGGTGTCATTCAGTGAGATGCCTTATCTGCTTGTGTAGGTTTCCATAGTTCACAATCATGGAAATTATTGTTTTTGGAAACACTGTGTATTCATAATGTTTTAGGTGTCCAACATTTTGAGTGGACACTCCACCCATCATCATCATTGTATTCCTTAATGATGGGTGCAATTTCCACCTGAAATGTTGGAGACCTCAAAAATTATGAATACATAGTATTTCCAAAAGAAATAATCAATAAGACACCTTATGGAAAAATGTGATAGATTGTTTATTGAAAGTGTTCATGTAGATATCAAGATGCTCGTTTACAATGCTTTGATGAGTTAGATGTTGAATCTAAATAATTTATTTACACGGGAAGAGGGTTTAATCCTAGCTCCCCTCACTCAAGGTTGTGCCATCAATTTGACATTGTATTGGGAGTTTGGTAGGTCCCACAACAAATCATTGGCTTATTCCCTCCCACTTGTGGAAGAGTACAAACCTATGAATGAAATTACAATGTCTAAGGGGAGGAAGATCATAGTGGGTGATATATCCTTCTCATTGTACCAAGGATCATTAATATGGGACTCAAATTATGGGACACAAAAGGAGTCAATTGAAGGTTTGGACTTCTCAGTATTGTAGTGGGTGAGGATGGAGATGCTTTGGCAACATTATACTCTTGTGTGTGATTCAATGAGTAATCTCAATTCTACTTTTATCCTCGATCTTCCTAATTCTTCAGTGGTCAAGGAGTCTCTTCATTCTCAAAACGTGAATCCCATATCCCCAAGAGCAGAGCCTCATGTTCCATTGGCTCCAATTGGAAACCTTCCACACCTAGTGGTTCTTTATAAGGATTCTAATCCCCCATTGACTACTTTAAATACCCAATCCATTCCATACCTTCTTAGTTCCTCCACTTCCTCCAGTGGTAGAAATCTGTACCTTTTTCATCCCACTTGTCTTTTGAGGCTTCTAAAGGATTGCATTTCAATCTCCCTAAGGATTGGGGCCTTTGGAAGATTACCAACAAGTCCTCTATCATAATTGTGTAGCAAAAGTCCTCTTGGGAGATAAACCAAGGCCTTTAATATTTCCATTCAAGTGTTCTTAGATCCAAGCCTACCTGTAAGAAATAATTAGTTTTTCAGCTTGGTTGGCACTTACTAAAACCAATTTAGACTTTTCGTTGTGTGCATTGATGGTGAGCGAATTTTTGTCCTTGATGAGGTGGTACTAGTTGGCTCTTTGCATGAACAAGTTTTAAATATCTAAAAGAAGTTACAAATATCCACTCCACGACATAATAACAAGTGGCAAGAGTTTCCAATGGGGAAAGGTTCAGTAGAAGGCCTTTAAGGAGTTAAAGAATAAAATCAGTGACACATAGGTTCTTTCATTACCAAAATTGTAGCCCTTTGAATTGGATATGTATGTCAGTGGGTATGATATGTGCAAGCAAGGAGGTATATATGCTACCATTATGAAGTATTTCTTGGAGCAATTCTCAACTATCGTATCTATGATAAGGAGCTCTATGTCCTGGTACAAGTTGTCAAAAAGTGGAAGCACTATCTAATGGGAAAGGAGACAATAATCCACATAGATAATAGGCTACTATAGTACTTGCAGACCCATAATAAGTTACAACAAACCAAATGTTACAAGTGGATGGGTTTTTTTACAGTAGTTTCATTTTGTGATAAAGTACAAGAAGGGTAGTGCAAACAAGTTGGTTGACATACTTACACACCCAACCACATCAAAGATCATAGTTTTAGGAACTATGATGCACATGGATCCTTTCACCCATGATACATACAAAGAGTCATATACAAAGGATGAGGACTTGAAGGAGATGTTTGAGTAATTGTAGAACCAAAGTCATGTAAACAATGGAGATAACAAAATTGACTATTATCTCTAGAAAGGGTTACTCTACAGGATGTACAAGTTACATGTTCCTAAATTTGGGCAATTATAGCTAATCAAATAGGCTCACACATCCAAGGTTGCAACGCATTTTGGTGCAAGGAAGACAATAGCCAACTTGTAGAGGTATGTGTATTGGCCTATTCTATAATATGTAGTTAAGCTCATAGGAGGACATATGATTTGTTGTATCAACAATCCTAGTACTTGGAAATAGGGTCTATACCATCCCTTACCTGTACCCAGTTATCCTTGGGAAAGAATCTCCATGGACTTCGTGGGAGATCTACTAACAACCATGAAGAGACATGACCTTGTGTTCGTGGTAGTTGATAGGTTCATGAAGATGTGCATTCTCATGCCCTATAAAAATACCATTTGTGGGTAAGAAGTAGCAAACTTGTCATATGGACAGGTCTAGGTGGTTTTGTGGATACCAAGGGGCATCATATCAAAGAGAGACACTAGATTGTTGAGTGCATTTTGAACTAAATTGTGGTAGAATATGGATAAAAAGTTGAAGAGGTCTAAAACATTCCTTCCATCGATAGATGTGCAAAAAAATTAGTAAAAAATACTTTTGTGCAACCTTTGAGGGGCTATAACTAGAAGCACCTGAAGATTTGGGACAAAAATCTAGTATATACATAACACAATTATAATAGAGTAGTCTACACTTTTACTAGTAAGTCCCCATTTAAAACTTGTTTTGGATATTTTCCACCTTCACCTTTTGATATTACTTATGGACATCAAGGAGGAGGGAAGTAGAATCTCACATGTGATGTTTTAAGGAAAAATATTTGTTGAGAAGATCAAGAAAATCCATTTGCAAGTATCGGAAACACTGAATAAGTCACAAGAAAAGTACAAGGCCAGTCTTGATCAACATAGAATAGGGACGTTATTCATGGTGGGAGATAGAGTATAGCTACAATTGAACAAGGATGGGATACATGGTACTAGTAAGAAAGTCAAGGCTCTGTAATATGGTCTTTTCAAGATATTGGAAAATATTGGAGATAATGCTTATAGATTCAATCTACCGCCATACATGCACATTTACTTGGTCTTGAATATGGATAGTCTGGAACTATGTGATCCTTCCATGTTGATCAGGAAGAGGTGCAAGTGCTACCTTCTACGTCATATTTAGCACTAGATTCTCAAGTAGAGTTGGCATATGATACAGTCTTGTAGAAGAGGTAAACAAATACAAGACATGGGAAACATGACCTTTGGTAGATTGGGTTGAAAGGAAAACTTCCAAGCAATATAAATGGTACATTAGGGACAAGGTAGAGAAAAAAATTCCTCACCTCACTTTGTAAAAATATTTTGAGGAGCAAAAGCCTCCAAAATGGGGAGGTATGATCAAGATTGGATCATTATATTATTTTGCATCCATCTCAATGCTTTAAGGGTGGAAAAATAAAAGAAAACAACTTATAAGAGTAGTTTCAGCAACAAGACCTAGTTTGAAGAATTGTGTTTTGAAGCTTTTATGGCTATCTTGAGGCCTTAAATGATGTTTTTTTGGCGGAAAAACTTTATCGCACGAGCCTTATACCCCCAAAAATATTCTACACTCAAATACCTTTCCAAATGTATAAACTTTATACCAATAAGAGTTCAAACATGAAACTTATGCCTCTTGGAAGTTGACCTATCATGATTGACCACCATAATTGAATAGGATTTTGCGTCAGTCACTATTACTCATGGAAAGGGGGCTAGTAATGTGGGCCCAATGAAGAAGAATCTAGAAGGGTCAATTTTGAACTCCTATTGAGGCTTGAATGGGCCAAATTTAACCCTTATTTTGCTATTGAGTTATGTTATAACCAAGCCACTAAGAGGAAAAGGGCTTCAATTTTATTCTAATGCATTTTGTCAATAATAGAGTAGAGTAGACGAAAATGGATAGAGAGAGGGAAGAAGAAAGAGGATTTATGTTATGTAGTATTCCACAAGATACAAGTATCACTACATTTTATTTGCACTATTTCCATTTGGACAAAGAGAGAGAAAAGAAGCTTCACCTTCTAATTGGGTTTTCATTTGAAGGGATTTTCGAGGTCATATCTTGGTGGTATTGTGGTTTGTGAGTGATTGTTTTATCTAATATTTTTTTTTTCTTTTATATATTTCATGCATTAGAAGAAAATAGTGACTTAATTGATCCATAAATCTAAGTAAAATTAATCATCATAGTACATATTTCATATTTATGTGTATTTTATCAGATATGTTGTGATGAATTGTCTAGTCGAATATCCATGACAGTTTAGAGGTCATGGATCAACTTGGATCAAGTAGAAATTGGTCCTACATGGAACAAAAACCACAACAAAGATAATTAATTATGAAATCAATTTGATCACTTTCTGGCACATCATGGTTTGTTATAGCGAATTGATCAAACCTAGAAAGTGCATCTTGCATCAATATTGGTGGGTGGAAACTAGGTGTCCCTTTTAAATATAATCCATATTGGAATAATGAGGAGGATTTTCAAGCTCTTATGAAGGAAAATTATTGAGATTACCATCATAAATAGGAGGTCCTTGTATGTTCTCAATTTGTAGTTGGTTTCAAAACAATTAAGGAGAAGTTTCTGGATGGGCACATGGAAAAAAGAGGTAGAGATATCATACTCTTAGTGAGATGGAGCTGGTGCTAACAAATATTTATGAAATACCTATCTCGGGAACTATATTGTAGGATATTTTTTGATCATATGCATTATATGGAGCAACACAAATTGAAATTACTCCTAGACTAGGAGAAGGAGTGAAGACTCGAAAGTCGAGAACTATGGCTCGAGACATGGTATCAAAATACAAAACACTTTCAAAACCTTGTGAACCACTGCAAGAAATATAATACTATTTGGGATATGTTTGATGAGGTAGGCATAAGGTCAAGGAGTTCAATGGTTTTTCTAGGATTGGATTTAAAAAACTTGGGGTAAGTATTCAAGGTGTTAGAGCATGCAAATATTGGAAATATGTTCTTGATTCTCGCCCTCTTCTCAAGGCTAGTTAAGGATAGTGAGAATAATGATTTGTTTCAACTTGTGATAAATAAAAAAAACAAACTTTTTGGAATTCACTATTTGTAAAAGGAACAAAGTCTTAGGGTGAATGATTGGACCATTGAAATTTTGCTATTTTTTTTTTTTTAGGTTGTGGAGGAGGATCTACTTCAATTCTTGGAGTAGGTTCATCTTTCTAGGCATATGCTTGGTAATTTCCACTCTATGTTCATCACCCTAATCATGAAGGTGGAGTGTCCCAATAAATTTAGTGATTTAATACCAATCTCTTTCTGAAACAATTTATACAAAACTATTTCCAAGGTGATTGTTGTGAGAATAAAACCATTTGTCTCAAAGGTGATTTCACTAGAGCAATTTGGTTTTCTTAAAGGTATCTTAATTCATGAATCAATTGGATTGACTCAACAATGTTTTGATAAGATGAAAATCAACAAAAATCCTATAGTAGTCCTTTTTGGCCCTCGACTATGCCCATTTTTCCATCATACAAAACCATTATTCATAATCCAAATTCTGACACTTTTAGACTCATTTCACACCATAATTCCATCACTTATCACCAATTCATATCCTACACTTCATGGTTGATTATCATTATTTTTCTTAGATTTTCTATGATGAGATATGATTAGTCATGATTTACTACTGACAGTTTTTTCTAAGTTCATTTGCCGCAGGATTCCATTGCCAAAATTCTTCAGAAGCCTGTAGGTGAAAATATCCGATTTGGAGCTTCGACATCTCGACATGCTTCTGGGAAAAAAACAAGGAAGGTTATTGTCCAAAATTATGTTATAACACCATATAATGAGTTAGATTGGACCTAGGTTGAAAATGTGGGTCTCTAGAAGAAAATCAACAAATTTGCTCAAAATCCTCACAGTTTTGAAACTTCCATGTTTGACCTTGATTTGCATGCAACTAGAGGTGAATCTGGAAAATCTAAGAAAATGAGTTTTTTAACAGTTTAAAAAATTATCTATAAATGAAACCGTTTCTCAAGATTCATTTTGGTTGAAAATTTACATGCAGGTCTTTAAGGAAGTTTCATATAAAAACATTGTTTCTCCAAAAGTGGAGAATCTTGCAATGAGAGCGAAAAAACCAACTTTGGGCACGCTTTCCATGGAGATGGAGTTGAAAGTGAAAAATATAACAGATATTTTTGTTTAAAACATGAAAAATTAGGTGCCCTCCTAAAATTGCCTAAATTCGCCATGGTTAGGAAGATATGGCAATATCTTTGAGGCAAATTTGTTAAGAATGTGCAATTTTCCAGAATTAAGGAAAATGACAAATTCAGCCTATAAATTTTATAAATGGCTTAGCCATGGCTCGTGTGAAGAAGGGAATGATAGAAAAGAAGAAATCATTTTTGTAATATTATTTTGCCATTGCCTTAGAAGGACCAACAATGATGTATGCATATGAATTTCTATTTTGAACTTTAATACAATTTTGATTCCTCAATTGTTGTAAGTATTAATGTGTTTTTTATTTTTAAAAGAGTATTGCGTTAATTTAAACTTGCTCTAGGAGTGGCAAGAGCTCACAGCCGCTTGGAAGCAAGTTTTGTAAACATCACAAGATAGAGGTAGCATGTTTGATTTAGATCTAGGTGTAGGGATCTTATTTTGAAAGAATGTGTTAATTAGATCTCATAATTCTGATTATGTACTTAAGATCTACTTTTCTTTTCTTTAAATTAAATATACATATCATCTTCAACTATTCCAAGCTAATGAATGGTGTTTATCAATGATTTTATTACATGAATAATCCCTTTGTTACAGGTTTACGATTGGAATACTCAAAGGTGCTTCTTAATTGGATAAATAAGAGATTGATAACTTTGTTTCTTTTAAATATGAATTAAAATTGATTTTGTACCTCACTGATTCACTATAATTTCTTCTAAAATTGTGTTTTAGCAATCAAGTATTTGAAATAAATGCAATGAGACCATTAAATCATTGTTTGGAGTTGTAGTTTTGATTGGAGATGCATTATAATTGTAATTAGCTATTGATAGAATTGTTGGTTAATTGCGCTTATGTTTGAATGATTTCTTGAGTTTGATTAAAGTATAAGGATAAAATAATTTAGTATTTTGTAGTCTTTTTTCTAAAAGCATGTTAATTAGAATCTTGATTTTCATAGTTTCTTTTGAAGCAATTGCAGAGTGATGTTAGAGGTTAGTTTGAATTCTTGTTGGATTCCATCCCAAGACTTAGACTTAGTGATTAGAATCGGTCTTGTTTGGATTTTTTATTTTCCTTAAGTTTACAATCACTTGAATTAGAATTAGTTTTGTTTAAGATCAAAATTATAATAATATTGATATTGAATGATAATTAGTTTTGTTTGATTTCATATTTCTAAACTATTGTTTGAATTGCAGTTAAGTTTTACTTGCATTGAGATTAAGTTTGATTAATTTATTTTGCTTAGATTGAGATTAAAATTGTTTATTTGCATTTTGTACTTAATTCAGAAATAGGAATTTGATGTTAATTTAGGTTATATTCTTTGATCTTGTGTTACCTGTGCTTGTGCCTCTAAGTCTTACAACCATGGATTGATAGCTTAATGCTGGAATTAAAACACATATAATTTCCCCAACATTTTTTGCGTTGTTGTCGGGGAGGTGCAAAAGGGATTAGAGCATAGTTTCTTTTAGAAGTTGTCGGTATGGGTTTAGTTGGAGGGCAACTAGAGTTCAGATATTGCAATAGGGCATGAGTTAAGATCCATGCATCTACTTTGGTTTTGGGTCATTCGAAAGTCTAGTTGTCCAAGTAAGAGAGGATTTCAAGTTTGCTAAATTTTTATTGCAATTAATAGTTTTTAATTCATTAAGATTAAAATTTCAACCTTTTTAAAGAAAAAATATTTTTGGGGTGTTGTAAGAACCCTTTGTACTAATTCATGTTGCGAGGCATGGATCATAAACCAACAACAAAAATTCAAGAATGATTGAGAGCTTGAAGAATCCCAAATCCTAGCAGTAGCTGGGATGTTTGCCTCTCAGGAAGAGTTCATCATGACCACATTTAGGAAATTATCTATTTGTCCACAACTAGAAAAGGATTTGGAAGTCTCCCTTGATTTATCTTCTCTATCCACCAAGGAGATTGAGAAATCGTGTACCAAATATGATGGGCAGCATCCAGTTGAACGTGAGATCGAAGAAATTTCACCATGACAAATAGCAAGCCTTGTATGCATGTCGAAGACCAATTACCCAAGTTTGTCTAGCATGACTGAGGAGGACTTTCAGAGTGGTCCAAATGAAGAAATGGACCAATACCACCAAGATTACATAGAGCATTGGTTCCAGATCACAATCCAGTCAAAGTACCACTCTCATCTTCAAGTACTCTTTGTATCACATCTTTCAAAGCTCATGATGTTTCATGCTCATGTATATTCTAAATTTTATATGTTAAATGTGAGCATGACTATATCTTTCTACCTGATCCACACATGGCTTCAATGGAAGTTCTATTTCACTTGAAGAAGGACATATTTTCTTCAGTATAGTAGGAAATTTAGTATTGTAAATAAATAAATGAAAATAGTAAAGAGAAAAATAAGCCCTTTTGTGAAAACCATCTTGTCTAGAGCAATTGGATGGGGACTTCACCTGAAAACTAGGTAACTGGCAGGAAAAGTTTGCAATAAAGCTTTTAAATTTGTATGAGTTCTTAAAATCATGTATCTTTCAATTCATTATGTCTTGTACTCGTGTTGGTTGATGTGGGATCCCTTAAGGCCCACCTACCAACAAGCCTTGTCCCATCGACATGAACAAATTATATGGGACTATGGTTAGGGTTAGATAAGGTGCCTAGGAAACTGCATGCCTTAATGGAAAGTATCCTTGTCATCTACTAAGGAAATACATCAATGTTTCTTGGTGGATGAATCATGCATTCCATTTGACTTCGACAAATCCATTCATGGCTAGTAGAATGTACCTAGTGCCTTGATTCCCATTGAATTCAAAGGTGGGATATCTCGTAGTGGATAACGACATCCTCAATGGTCGCTAATCCAATTATTCTTGTTTATGTTAAACTTAGATACCATTTATTCACATATGCAACATTGCACATGGGTGTGTAGTGGTTGAAGACTATATGGTTTTGAGATATCAACACATGTTTGCAGTAGTTTGGATTTTTGTGTCAACATTCACATTGACATTTGTAGAGACATTCACCTTTTCTTAGTTTTTTGGGGACATACAACTCCTAAAGCATGGGGTAGAAGGGGACAATCAGTTCATCCTTTAATACTTCAGTTCATCCTTCATCCTTTAGCCTTATTCATAGATCAAAACAACAGTAACATCAGCTTCGGCCATTCCATCCTTCCGCTTCATCTTGCAGCACCAGGCACATCAACAACAAAGGTAAAACTTGAGGTAAATTTGTCTTATGATTCTCTAATTCATTATAAGGATAGATAATCTTAATGATTCACAAATTCTCATTCCATGCATTTCATCTTTAATAAATGACTATCCTTCTATTTCCTTTCATTCATTACGCATATACTCAGATTACAAGACCATGTTAAAAGCAAAAGCCTTATGGTGTATTAATAAAGGCATTCTCTATAGTGTCTTCCCCAAGCATTCTATTCATAGGATTAATTCATTACAACCATGAAATGATAAAGGAAACCACCTATAGGCATTGGTCTTATGAAGACAAAGTATGCAAGCACCCACTCACCATCTCTATGACCACCTCAATTCATCCATCATCTCTCCCTCATCCATTCGTTTCTTGTCCTCAATTTGTATTGCTCTGAAATCAACGTGACATGTGAATAGTGCTTCTCCACAAGAACTAACACCTCCAAGTACTCACGAAGTGTTTCTCCATAAGAACCAACACCTCCAAATATTCAAGCAATGTTCTCCCACAAGAACCAACATCTACAAAACAATGTTAAGAATATGTCCATGAGCAAGATATTTGTTTGCATGAGGAGATGCAAACCCTTAGGCTTTGGGGGATGTGCTGGCATTATGATACATATGTTGTACTTGATGGCAACCCACTCATCTCAGATGATAAATTATAGTGCAGCAAAGTTCACGCACTTTCATGAAGATAAAAGTTTATTTAATGTAGAGAAAAGTTCATGCACTTTTGTGCAGACAAAATTTTATTTCATGTGGAGAAAAGTTCACGCATTTTTATGCAGAGAAAAGTTTATTTCATGTGAAAAAGTTTATTTCATGTGGAGAAAATTTCACGCACTTTTATGTGGAGAGAAAGTTTATTTCATGTGGAGAAAAGTTCACGCACTTTCATGGTTGGTTCATGGTATTGGTCCGACAGTTTTTTGATACTATGGTTTTGGTCCATGGTATTGCATCCCAAAGTGTTGATCCCAAGTATTGGGTTCATGGTATTGTGGTATTATGGTTTTGGATCGTGGTATTGTGAAAGGCCTAAGGCTATAAAAGGGGAAGGAGATCATTTGGCAAAGCATCAACTGAATTGTTATTGAATATCTGATAAAGTGCTAGATCTGGAATACTGTGATTGGGTTATGGTGCAGATTTGGATATGAATAAAGAAGGAACGTGAGTGCAAGGAGAAGGATAAGTTCTATTGATGGGTCTTAATCTCTAAGATTGAGTGATAGTATTTTTTTGTTCTGGGTTTAGATTTGGTGTGTGGTTACAGTTACTGTGATTTGGATACAACTGTCAGAGAAGTGTCTACTTGATTCAGTGCTAATTGGTGAAAAGGAGATTGTTTGATGCAGAAATTCTTGATGATTTATTGATTTTCATGGATCTAGTCTGAAAATTTATGAAACGTGGTCCTTGGAAGAAAGAGAAGGTTGTAGCCTTCTGTAGGCCAGCACCTACATACTAGTATCTTGGCTAGTGCAAGAGCTAAGGGGGTT
>APFE030361467.1:2156-35499 GCA_000404065.3 Pinus taeda
AACTCGACTTCAATTCTCTAAAAGATGCACCTAAGATGATTCGATAACTTTTCTTTTCGATGAATGTTCTAATTAAGAGAGTTGAGAGAATGCAATCTTTTTAATAAACACAACTTTCTCAAAAGACAATCAAAGAAACAATTTTCTTTTTCTTTCAAAACGCACAACACAAGACCGCTCTCTACTTTACGAAAAAATTCTTTTCTCTTTCAAAGATATCAAATGTTACTCTAAAGCAAATATCGCAAAGGAGATCGTTGATATTTTCCTATTTAATGAAAAGCATGTAAAACTAATCTAATCAAAGCAATTTCAAGATCTAAGTAAATCTATGAAAAATCACTCAAAAGCGAAACAACGAAAATGTATCTAACTTTTACACTAAGAACTTAATCTAAGAAGCAAAAGCTTACTAGGATGTTTCTTGGGATGTTTTACTTGGCAATGATCAATCCAAGGACTAGTTATGCAGAATCACGAACTAATCAAAACAAAAACTCAATCTCTTTTTGTTTTTTTTGTAAAATGAAATTCACAACTTTTAATGAACAAGCTTATTGAAATTTTGCAGAGAGGGAACACAAATGTAGGTCGCTCACGAGGGTAGATTTTGTGACTGGTCCGACTTCTAAGAAGACTGACAAAACCAGAGATATCTAAGGCTTTGCGACTTCTAAACCCAAAGTCACTACAGGACCAATATAAAAACCAAACCCTAAGGTTAAAATTTCAAGGAATTTCACTAAAACTTTCGACACTAATGGAAAAAGTATAGGTGAAGATTTTTGACAGTCAACAGTGGTTCTGGGCAGAAAAATCTAAGAAAAACAAATTCAAAAGGGAGAAACTGATAAAAAAGGGAAATTTTCTAAACTTTACCAGGGTACGCAGGCAACCTGTTTAACCAGGTGCGTGCACGCTCTGTGTACACAGATACAGTGCGTACAAGTACGCACTGTGTCTAACGCAGAGGGTGCATACTACTGTAAAATAAAGAAAACCTAAGTTCTAACTCGACCCAAAGCTAAGCCACCCAAAATCACAGTCAAGCAACCAAAAAGCAAAAGAAACAAGACTCTTTTCAGATCAAAGTAATGCTCAAAGGAAAAATCAATCACATCAATGGATTCCCCAGTGGAGTTGCCAATTTGTCATGTGGAAAGAGTTATTTTTGCGGACAAACCTAACCTCCCTAGGAGTCTAAGACTCTCTAGTGACAAACAAACCAAACAAGAGCAATCCTTCTCTAAACACACATTATTCTATGAGAGATCAAGTGTTTTCCGATCTTACCTTAGGTCCAACGCTTGTTGTAGCAGTCCAGCCTTGCTGATCCAGATGAGCTCCTCCTTCACTTTAAGACCTGCATACACTAACAAAGCAAACGATTACATAACACCTGAATATTTCATAAAACAAAGCATATTCATCACATAGACCAAGGAGTACATGAAATAATTCATTAACAACAAATCATTGAGAAGAATGGACTTATTTGTATTAAGGAAACAAAAAAGGAACCATTACAACCTGAGCCTTGGTGTTGTGCAAGCTCCTCCCAGGGTCCAACAAGAGATTTCCTCTACTTTGACAAGCTCACCCACTCCCAATATGGCAACAAGGAAGGATAGTGATCTCTCCTCACAAGTCAACAATGGAAGTCCTAATTCCAGCAGCATTTACCCTTTGGAATGTTCAGCTTTCAACCTCCCCTCCTCTGGCCCAATGCCTGTATTTATAGTGTTCTAGAGGAAGTTATTCAGTTCCAACATCAATGGGATACTCCCTCTTTTGGATGGGGTAGCTCCTCTCTTGATGGGATAAGTTCCTCTATCATAGGGGTGCATGAACCATCTGGAGGCGCTCAATACACGTCAAACACTCTTCTAGAAGTCTCTACAAGTGACCACAAGTAACTTTTTAGAGATGAAACTCGCGCCTTTTAACCTTTACAGGGGTACGCACCCAACCTTTAGCATACAGAGCGTATCAGTACGCAGGTACATTTTATTTGGAGTGCGTACACGCAGGTAAGGTAGAGAGAACCTGCGTACCCAGAGATAAACATGTTTTAAAGTGACTTTCTCTCTTTTTGAAGTTTGACATGAAGAGCAGAGGCATGGGGCTTGACAAAGAGCACAATATGGCTATTGATGGGGCCATAGAATTGTAGATAGTCAAGGTGACAAAATTCAGTGTAACATCTACTACAATGCCCTTAGAGAAAACATGTCCCAAGTAATGTACCTCTATATAGACGAAATTGCACTTGTTGAGCTTAGCATACATGTGATTCTCTCTCAACAACCTCAACACTATTTCTAAACACTCGAGATGCTCTTATTCATTTTTAGAATATACCAATATGTCATCAATGAACACAATAACAAACTTATCCAAATACAAATGCAATACACTATTCATCAAGCACATAAAATTAGATGGAGCCTTAGTTAGCTTAATGGAACTACAACAAACTCATAATGTTGTATCTGGTCCAGAAAGTTTTATTGTACATGTCTTCTTCCTTAATGCATAACTGATGATATCCAGATCTCAGATCAATATTCAAGAACATGTTTTCTCCCTCCAATTGATCGAGCAAGTCATTAATCCTTAGTAATAGATACTTGTTCTTGATGGTCATTTTGTTCAACTTCCTGTAGTCAATACATAATATGAGAGTACCATCCTTGTTCTTCACAAACAATACTAATGCACCCCATGGTGATATGATTGGCCTAAGGTATCCCTTATCCAACATTTCCTTCAACTGTAACTTCCATTCTACCAACTCATGTTTAATCATCTTGTAAGATGCCTTTAATGTCG
Source organism: Pinus taeda (assembly GCA_000404065.3). Classification (NCBI taxonomy): domain Eukaryota; kingdom Viridiplantae; phylum Streptophyta; class Pinopsida; order Pinales; family Pinaceae; genus Pinus; species Pinus taeda. Next base: position 4,989 of record APFE030361467.1, read on the forward strand.
GAACTGCCCCTGGCACCAACTCAATAGAAATGTCTACCTCCCTGTGAGGTGGAAACTATGGAATATCCTCATGAAATACACCCTAGAACTACTATAGAATTGAGTACCTTCTCAAAAAATCTACATCGTTGACCTCCTTACCTTTGTCACTAGAAATGTGCACTACGAATAATACACACCCTTTCTTGGGACTACGTTTTTCCTTCATAGTTGTCACCATTCTAACTGATGTATCTTTCTTATTTCCTTGTAAGACTCTTTGTTCTACATTTTCAACTACACACTCAATGGCTTTGTCATAACAATCCACCTTGGTCCTATAAAGGTACAATCAATCCATGCCCAACAACATATTGTATGTTTTGAATGGTAATACATTCAAATGTGTTGCAGTAGGCATACCATTCAAATTAAATGCACAAGCTCTTACCTAATGATGAACTCACTTATTTTTACTTGTAGCCAGTTGCATTAACCAAGACTCTCCATGCACTTATTTATTCAAACCACAATTATTCACCAAGTCAAGACTAACATAGTTATAATTAGATCCAGATTCAATCAAAATAGAAATAACTTGATTGCAAAGCTTACCATCCATTTCAATGATAGATGCCTCATGGTTTTCCTATTTATTATCCAATGTTTCATAAATACAAGGAACACTCTGACCGATATCCCTAATAGTTTATGCCTCTTGTGCATTATTGTGACATCCCTAGTGAAAATTCCATGTAATAAAAGTTAATAAAGGATAAATAATAACCATGGTTAATGGGACACTTATTCCAAGTTGAATGTTGGGCAAAATTGTAGTGATGGAGATCACTTGTGATTGTTTAATGGCTAAAGAAATTGGCAAAAGAAATGTCTAAGACTTTCAAAAGACAAAATAGCATGTTTGGAACATTTATTTATGAAAATAATGGAAATTATGAGAAAAGAGAAGTGAAAGATCACAGGTTGCATGTAAGGAGGAAATTGAAAGAAAATAATGGAAAATAAGAAAATAGAGGCATCATTCATAAAGAGGCTTCTAAAAATCAGTTGGTAACTTTTTGTCAGTTTAGTTTTGGAGCTCTCTCATTATTCTCTCTCTCTCTTATATTCTTGGAGACTTAGAGTTTTTTGGAGTACTCTTGAAGGGTGTGGCATATTTGGATTCTTGGAGCAAGAAGCTAAATGAAGAGAAGGAAAGTGTAAGAGGAAATCAGGTTTAGTAGCTAAAGTGGATTTTTCTTGCTAGTACCGAGTTGCATGTATATTTTCCTCGCTACTTTCGGCATAAAGGGCACACGGATGTGGTTTCCTATTTATGATATTTCATTCGCATGGAGGATGCCCTGGATTGACAATGGATTGCCTAGCCTTGCCGTTTCTTAGATAGTCATGGTGGTTGTGGATTTGTTTTCCTTTTTTTTTGGTTGGTTCTCATGTTTCCTTAGCTTGGGTTGAATTATTGTGCAGGAATCCCTGGTTGGACAAATGCTCTGGAAGCCCTGTAACAGCTTGGGTTGAGTTACTAGTCTTGAAAGCTTTAGTTGAACAAACTCTTTGGAAGCCCTTGGTCGGTTGAGTTACTAGTCCTGGAAGTCCTAGTTGGAGAAACACTCTGAAAGCCTGGTAAAACATGTGGGTTGAGTTACTAGTATTAGAAGCCTTTGTTGGAGAAACGTTCTAGAAGCCTTGGATATAGACCAATCTGATGATGGTTTTTTGATGTCTAGCAGTGAGGTGGAATCACTATCTGATGGGTTGAGGTGGATGGCCCCTTGAAGCCCTAGATAGCTTTTGATTGATGTTTTCTATGAGATCCCACATTGATGCTTGGAATATGGCACAAGGGTGAATAACTGAAGAGAGATTTGCCTCAACCATTCTACGGTCATGAGGAACATGGAAGTCTTATCCCAGGTTTGTATTTTTCATCATCAGTCTGATATTACTTCTCCTTTTATTTCTATGAGTATTATACTGGATTATATGTGATTTATATGTTTATGATTTCATTGGCATTTCTGCTGCTATTATGTTGTTTATATATGTGTTTTATGATAGTAGCTATGTATCGCTCTCATCATGCTTTTACTTGTAAATGAATGATTAATGTATCTATGACCTAATGGATTAAATGGAAATTAATGTCTTGATGTATCAATGTCTCTTATCGATTCTCAACTAGGATACCCCTATGCTCAAATATGTTATTTACACCAATAGATTACATATTCGTGATATGTTTGATGAAATGTCTGTCATGGCTAGTAGAGGTCTAGTCAAGGCCTCATTCAAGTTCTTTCATTTATACATTCATTTCCTTGTTGTTTAACTATTCTGAAGATGCAATTCAAATATGGGCAGTGACCTAAGCTCTAGCCCTGAAAAAGTGGCTCAAATTCGAGGGACACTGGCACAAAATTGACAAAAACAGTCCTTAAACGCTGGCTTGAAAGTCTGTGAGAGCGCCCAGAGGTCACTGGACACTGACATGCCCATAGCATGAAAGTGCCCAGAGGTCAAGTAGTATAAAATGGTAGTTGGACCGAGGGGCGGGTTGGCAGAAAGGTTGGGTTGGTTCCTGAGAGTCCTAATACTAATGTTCGATGTTTGTATGGTGTTTTTCTGTTGGCTTCACTTCCTTGATGTGATTTAGGAGGTCAAATCATATTATAGTAGCCTCTCATTGCATGTTTACCCCGACTGGTTGGTTTCTTGTGTATATGTGGGAGGAGGGTGTTATAGAGTGGTATAAGAACATAGTTCACCCCTCAGGCTTGATGAGTTGTGTGTTTGTCATGCATGTATGTCAATTGCATGTGTGTCCCTTACACTTGTATTCCATGTGCTTGTTGCATTTGTATGATGTTGAGCGTGGTTGTAGTGATGTCATCATGTGGAAGTTGATGTTGTTATTGCGGAGTGCATCGTCATGAGTGTATGATTGGTTACATGTCGTTATATGTCACTTACATGTATCATTTCATACATTTGTTTACATTCTTGTATGTTTGGTTACACTCTTGTGTTCTTGGTTCCATATATCATTCTAGTAGGTTTGGTTACAAGTATTATTCATTTATGCTTAATTACATGTGATGTGTGGTTGGGTAAACATTTCTTATGCATGGTAATATTTGCATATGGTCAAGTGTGCAGTGATGTGGTGGTTGTTGTCATGTATGAGGTCATGGTATTATTTGTTGACAAGGTCATGCATTGATGATTGAACACTAGATAGAATGATGAGTGCCTGGTTATATGCTTATGTGTTATGTTACTATATGTTTTCATGATTATGTTATACATGTATTACGTTGATTTGTTGATGTTTCAGACAAGGTATCCTCCCCGAGCTAGACTAAGGTACATTGGTTTATTGTGATTTGGTTTAACTGAGATAATATATCTTGAAGAAGAAATATCAAATGGCTAGCAAGATGGTAGACTACAAAGAATATCCCTATGAATCAGAAGAGGAGTATGGTGTTGGGAACTCTTCCAATTTCGCGGATACACTCAGAAGTTTAAAGGAGGAAATAAAGAGTTGTAAGACAGATAATGACATAATCATACAGGCACATGAGATGCTAGCAGAAGTAAATGCAGTGATACTTCAAAGCTTGTCATATTTGCGGCGACATGGACCACTTTGGATCAACTATGAGCAAGAGGACAAAACTAATGGAGCATACGATAGTAGGTCACATGGTGGTCACAAGTCAGATGGTGTTGACAAGATTAGAGATGGCAGATTGTGGACAGTCTCGATAGTAGGAGAGATAGACACAAGTACCATTATAGTTATGGTTCTGACAAGCATGATGGACCGTATCATACTTACATGAGGAGTGATAAGGGATACTATCCAGATGACTTTAAGAAAGAAAAACCAACTCCTTTTGATAGAGAGATGAAGAACCTTCGTTGCTCAGTTGTAGGCCTTGTAGGCCTAGAATGTTACCATTGTCACGGCTACGCTTAACCCTCAGAGAACCCATATGAGATCGATTTGAAATGCATGTGGCCGGTGGTAAGAAACCGATGGTTCCGTGGTTTCGTGTGGAGATAAGTGGCTAGTACCGCCCGACCGCCAACCAAATAATTGAATAATTATTTTTCCATTGTTTTTCTCTCCCTCATTCACCCGCAGAATCTGACCCGTTCAATAAAATTAAATAAATAAAACTCAACATCGTCCCATCCAGCCGGGTTCGACATAGAAATGCCTACGGCTAATAACATAAATCAGACTTAGAAGGATAGTGATTCAAATATCAAAACCAATATAGGTTTAAGAAGTAATAGTTACTCATCGACACAGTGGCTGAGTTATCTGAAAACTTACAACGCCGAAACATTACAAAATACTTTACCAAATTTCAATAATATCAAGTTATTTATACGATTTGATTCTTATTTGATACTAAACATATTGGTTTAATACAAGTTCAAAGTTATAAGTAATCAATTCATTGCTCCCGAATATAAATGAAGGTTATACTATCCGTATTGACCAGCTAATGCTCTTAATCACCGTGAATTTATTTAAAGAGCAGTGATGAATGAAATCTATTTTTACAAATTATCTAGGTCCCCGTCCTATGTGAAAATCAAGAGTTTTCTTCATTCCAATTGAAGGCATATAAGTAATAACCAGATTTTGTGGCTATGTTTATTCTTAATCCATATGGATAACTTCTTGTCCATTAAGGAAAAAATACCATTGAAAGATCACCTCAAGGCATAAACGCAAGACATTCGCAAGTATTAAATGAAACACCTAACGCCGAGTATGTTGCAACTTCTGAAAGCGGTTCTGTGTAGGTAGTAGCGTCGTGGATAAAGAGATTCAGTTGGTGTGTGTATCGGACATACCATTTCTCTCCTTCAAACTCTTGGCTTTCTCACCTGATGACCCTCCCAATATTCATCAACGTGTGCAGTCCTAAACTCTTCTCTCTCGCATTACCCCATGCCTACGCTGAACAAACAACCATATGAATATCACACAAATTAGAATATTGTCATCGAACCCCGACCTAGTAAAGGCCCCGTGATGACCCTATGTTCCCAGATTTTTTCTATATGGAATTGAAACTCCTTCATTGGCTCTGGAGATGGAGGGCAGTTACGACTGTGATGGAAAATACAGTGGAATGTAATAGAGCAATGGAACGAATAGAAAATTAATGAATGAGTGAATTCAAACACACGAATAGTGATGGAGTAACGAAAAAGAAAAATAATGAAATGTACGAAGAAGGAAAAATATTAAAAACAGATGGGCAAGGGAAATTATGGAATTAGGGGCATGGTATTGAGTTGAAGTTTGGTATTTTAATGTTTTGAAACTGAAAAATATTTTTATTCAAGTTTTGTGATTTATGATTTATAATGAATTAAGTAAAGATTTTCCATAGAAATTTTATAAGAGAAATTTGTGGGGAAGTCTAACAAGTGTGGTTTATTATGAAGTCTTCATGATGAATCACACTTATTGGTTTGAAAGGCGGCGCTAAATATTTCTCTTATGTGATTCTAATGAAAGACTTTGCTTAATTTTTATATTTGATTAACTAGCATATTCTCTCACTATTAAATCTAGGTTATTCATGAATCTTTTATTTTATAAAAAATTAAAATCGTAAAAATATATAATTCAGGTTCAGGTTTATGGGAGATATTATTTTTTTAATTAAGAGCCTAGATTGATTCTCAATGGAATATGCTTAGCCTTAATGTTTATCAATGATTGTAGTGTATTAAATAATTCAATAGGTTGAATTGATTTTTAATAAATTTAAAAAATTATATTCGTGCCACGCACCAATTTCTTAGGGATTTGAGATTATTCCAATTCTAATATTTTCCTCCACAATAAAATTTTCATTATTATTTATAACATTCATTTATATAAAAAAATTCTGAACTTAAAGTTAGCCATAACCATTGTATATATAATTAATCAGATAAATGTGTGTATTGGTAAGACATTTTTGGTGTTGCAATAATTTTAGTGTTATTATATCAACCACATTAATATTTTTAATATAATTGTATTAGTTTCTTTTACATGTAAATTTCTCTAAAAAAAAATTTAAACAAAATATACTTTCAAAAAATTATATAAAATAGATAATTTTTATAGATTCTACTAATAAATACTTTATACTAGAGCATTTTTTTCCTTACAGGGCAATTTAATCTTTAATTTAATCATCATCTCAAAATTAAAAATATTTCATTCATTGAGCATACTATCTTAATAAAATATATCTAAAAATAATTAATATGATTGTTTGATTAAAAATAATCATCTCAAAATTAAAAATATTTCATTCATTGAGCATACTATCTTAATAAAACATATCTAAAAATAATTAATATGATTGTTTGATTAAAATGCATTTGTTTTGCATTGTTATGATTAATTTCTATAGTTCTTTTTCCAAATATATTTATGAAAGAAACATCAAATTCAACCTCAAACATATTGAGTTACAACGCATAACACCAACATCCTCAAAATAAAAAATACTATACTTGTAACTACATTGATATTGAGTTACAATGCATAACACCAAATATAGTCTTAAGAATATAATTGAGTAGGACATGAAACATATGTAGAAAGGGAAATATGGTTAGTATGATTGTGGCCATTTGTTACTGATCAAATTTAAGAGTTTTATTATATAAAAAAAGAATGGAGGTTAGAAAAAGTGTTGTGTAGCCGCCCAAAATAAATATGTAATTGATTAGATTAATTAAGTAATTTATAACTAATATGCAATTATCCACTAATTAACATAAAAGTTAGAAACTATGAGTAGTGCAACAAGGTTTTTGCGACAACTCTCCATTCAACCGTAGGCTTAGTTGCACAAAATCTTGTTACAACTGGAATCAACTTACTACTTTCATAGAATCTTTTGTCTTACACATTATTCTCCAAGAGAATGGATGGTAGAATCATGGAATGATGGAATGCCTCATCTATTAAATAGAGCAAATATTAGAAAGAGATCACATGCACACACTCTGAGTTAACATGCAACTTTATTGCTTTCTTGTTTTATTCTTTTGTTTTTAATTTTGATAGATTCACTGATTTTTACTCTTTTTTTGTTTTATTCCTTTTGTTTTTATTTTTGATAGCTTTACTGATTTTTACTATTTCTCTATTTAAAACATGTAGTTAATTTATTATTAATTATTATTTTATTTATTGTTTATTATTTATTTAGTATTTAATATTTTTATTGCATGTTGTAAGTAATGATAGTCCGTATCAGTTTTGAAATCCTTATATTTATTTACGTCATTAAAAATGTTTCAAGTTTGAATACATTGTATGAATAGTTGAGTAATGTATTCAAAAGCTTAATGTGTTCCGGATGCGTGCAGAGGTTTCCCTTTCAGCGCAATAATCTAAATGTGACATGTTGTATTATTAATGACATTGTATAAATAGTTGAGAAATAATTTTAAACGAATGCATCTGGACCATTCCATTAAGTTTCTTAACTATGACGACCGTTCCATTAAGTTTCTTAACTGTAACATCTGTAGTATGTACCATCTAAAAATATCCCTTCGTAAAGTTTTCCAAAATCATCACACTACAATGCTAACGATACCATTCTCGGATTCAAAGATGGCCCTCCGTCAAATCAATGGATAAGTGAAAAAATTATTGAAGTTTAATCTCAAAACAAATCAATGGATTGAGAAAAAAAATGATCTAACTTTAATCACAAATCGCTGGCAACAATACTCTCATATCATCTCAACAACATGGATTTTTTTTATTTTTTTAAGCGTCTAATTCTAGTTCCTCCTTACACTGATCACTATCACTGCAACTATTAGAAACAATATCTCACAATCCATCACAATATCGGGGTTCAAAACTCACTATATGGGACTGCTCTAATTCCCTCAAAGCGTTAATGATACTGGTTCGAATTGAGAATAAGCCTATCGTAAAATAATCTCGCCTGCCAAGCCATTGTACCAATCTAAACAACCCAGCAATGAAGGGCCAAAGTGAAGCAACAGAGATCATCAAGCACTGGTTCTGATATCATGGGAACAATGATCTATCTTTACAATCATTGAAAGTAAACTGGAGCACTATTTTGCATTCCTATCTCTAAAACTTTTATGATCATGGAAAATTGGAAACTTTATATTTATATTTATATTATATTATATATATATATATATATATATATATATAAAATATGAAACCAAAACTGTTGCCATCTTTATAATCACTCAATGATATCACAGACAACCATGCAATAATATGCATATGATATTCCATTCAACCTCTATTTTGGAATTGAGAAATGCTTCTGACAATCGACCGTGTAAATGAAAAGAACCTCTTATATCAGCTTGCATCCTGCATGGAATATGCTTGCATGTATTTTTCTTCTCTGAATTTTATGCTAAAAAAAGAGGCAAAAGAGTTTGAGTTAGAAAAATCCATTGCCATTTAAATCCATACCCATTTAAATACAATGCTTCAGAAATAAATATGATATATAGCCATTTAAATCCAGTTCACTAGAAACAAATATGACATGTGACTGTTTAAATCTAATGCTCCAGAAATGCCATTTAAATCCATACCCATTTAAATACAATGCTTCCAAATAGATATGATATATAGCCAACAAATATGACATGTGACTGTTTAAATCTAATGCTCCAGAAATGCCATTTAAATCCATACCGATTTAAATACCATGCTTCAAAATAGATATGATATATAGCCATTTAAATCCAATTCTCTAGACATAAATATGACATGTTACCGTTTAAATCTAATGCTCCAGAAATTATATATAGCCGTACAGATATATATCTACATGCAATAACAAACCCTTGATACAAATTTTAAATGCAAATGTTCTAAGTAGAAACTCTTAAAAACTCTCAACCATTCATTCCCTTGCCTGGAATATTGCAAGAATGACTCTTTTGTTGCCTCTTTCCTTTTCCTGTACATATAAACCATTCATTCCCTTGCTTGGAATATTGCACGAATGACTCTTTAGTTGCCTTTTTCTTTCTCTTTGTACAGATAATTCATTGATTTAAATATAATAGAATTATTTAATAAATTCAAAGACATTAGAATTAATTAACTATATATAATATTAATTTATGTTAATCTTAGCTATCCCAATATATAACGTACTTATTAATAATGTTTTGATGATTAAGTTTTTTATTTTAGTATCTATGTGGCAATTCTCACTATTGAAACAAGAATTTAATTATTTAATTTCAATTCTGGCCATGCAATTATTTAATTTCTCATAATGGTTATATTTTATGTAAATTGATTCACCAAAACATTAGGCACATAATCTCCATAGTTTTCATTTCTATTACTCTTTAATGGACATTTTCTCTCTAATCTCCATGAATTTCCATTACGATTCCTGGTTTGAAAGTGATGAAGTATTTAATTTCACTTCTTACCATGCAATTATTTAATTTCTAATAATTGTTTTTTTGTATTTTATGCAACTATAACTTCATGTACCTAATCTCCATAGTCTCCACAGTCTCCCCTTCCATTACGATTCATGGTTTGATGATTGAAAGCCCTTACCGGAACTTGAGGTGTATGAGTGTATGTATACAACTAACCGAAAGAATGCCACGGTTGTCGCAACAGAAATAAAAAATCACAAAATCACATTTAAGAAGATTTAGGATGAATTGGATTAATGAATGCATTCTAAAAATCTACAGTTTGCATCACATTATTTTACACATTCAAAAGCCTTACCTAACATTATTTTTCTTCCACTTCAAAAGCCTTACATAACACTATTTTTCTTCCACACATATTATAAAATTTGAAAAAGAAAGTACACAATAAAATATCGATGGTTACTAAAAATAAATACAAAATGTGAGTCATAAAATTGAAATATAAACAATTTACACTTTGCAGGAAGATAAAAAATATGTGAAATATAAACTATCTACTTCTGAATTGAAACATAAACAATTACACTTTGCATGACTTAAAAAATTGTGAAATATAAACAATGTACAATTTGCATGACATTATTGTACAAATTCAAAAGCATTACATAACACTATTTCTCTTCCACACATATTCAAAAATTTGAAAAAGAAAGTACACAATAAAATATTGATGGTTATTAAAAATAAATACAGAATCTGAGTGTAACATCCCTTGTGAAAATTCCTTGTAAAAATATATAAATATCACGGATGATGGGACACGTACTCCAAGCTGAATGTTGGGCAAAACTTCCTAGTGGGTGTTCATTTGGTTGTCTATGGCTAATGAAATTGACAAAGGCAATGGCTAAGGCATTAAAGAGGCAAAATGACATTTTTGGGACATTTATTTATGAAAATAATGGAAATTAGGAGAAGGAAGGTGAATCGTCACATGTTGCATGTGAGGAGGAGATTGAAAGAAAATAATGGAAAATGAAGAAAATAGAGACCTCATTAATAAAAAGGCTTATGCGGATCAATGAGCAAGACTTGGTCAGTATAGTTTTGGAGCTCTCTCATTATTCTCTCTCTCTCGAATACTCTTGGACACTTCAAGTTTCCTTAGAGCACTTTGGCATTGGATCAAGAAAGCAAAGAAGGAAAGAGGAAGCAAGGATCAAGTAGGGAAAGGTATGATCAAGCAACTACAACAACCTTCATCACATGTATCAACTTGCATGTGTATTTTCCTTGCTAAATTTGGCATGCATGGGCTTCCATGTGTTTCTTTTCTACCACAGCATGGGTTTTGTCAGGTGTGATAGTTTTTTCAGCCTAGCCTTGCCATTTCCTGATAGCTTTGATGAGATGGGTCCTCTCATGCATTTTGTGGGGGATGACCAGATTGGATTTGAAGTTGAGTGGGGTGGATCTCAGAATTGACAAACACATGGTGGTAGTGGTCCCTAAATCGGACTAAGGATGCACGAAGACACTAGCCTTGTAACTCCTGAACCAAACTGTGGGATGCGGTAAAGCCAGATTATGTGCCTCGATGGGCCTAGGAATCCTTTTCGGTGAATGGGGGGATATACGGTAAAGCCAAGAGGTAGATTTTCTCTCATTGGGCTTAGTGATTCCGAGATGGAATGCACGGTAAAGCCTGGATAGTATGTCTCAGTGTAGGGCCTAGTGATCCTTGGATCAGACTATGGATGCACCGTAAATCCTGAGAGAATAGGAGACATTCAAATTCCTCACTATGTAGGCGGAGAACTCCGGTGGCATCCACATTGATTGGTGTTTTCTGATGTGTTCTATGAGTCCCACATTCATGCTTGGAATATGGAATGGGGACGATTGGCTAAAGAGGGATTTGGCTCAACCAATCTATGGTCGGGTGGAATGTGGCAGTCCCATCACCAGTTGGTTTATTGCATTTATTAATGAAAAAATCATTCCCTTGATTTTCATAGAAAAATGTACTGATATATATATGGATTTTGATGGCTGATATGTTTATGTATTTTTGTTCCTATTATGTTGTTTATATGCACATTTACCTCAGAGGGTGTTACAAGTGGTATTACAGCATGGTTCAAACACTTGGACTGGATGGATTTCATCATGGGTAAAATGAACAACAAAGGTTAGATTTTAGACATTTTTGTCATATCCATTATGACTTTTCTTCTGTGGAATATTAGAAGTCAAAAAAAATTCCATACTAAAAGTAAATCCCATTGATAATTTGGTAAAAATTTTAGATATTGGTTCACAATACTTTAGGAGTTATGATCTAAGGAAGATGACCTTCCTGAATGCACCTTTAAACAAGTCACGTTGGCATTTCTACAATAACTTTTCTTCTGTAGGCTTTCAGAAGTTGAAACTTTGTCCACATTTAGGTGACATGCCACTGATTACATGGTAGAAATTTTAGATATTGGGTCACAATATTTTAGGAGATATGAGTAGAGGGAGTCAAGCCTTCTGAATGTTCCTAAAATCAGGCCTCAAACAGGTCACGCTGCCATTTTCATTATAACTTCTCTTTTGTGCACTCTCAGGAGCTGAATTTTTTTCCAAAATGAGGGGAAATCCCACTGGTATTGTGATAAAAATTTCAGACGTTTATTCACTATGTTTTAGGAGATATGACTAGTGTAAATCGAGCTTTCTAGATACTCCTAGAATTTTTTACCAAATATGATTGTGTTGGTATTTTTGTTATAACTTTTCATCTATGAAATATCAAAAGATGAAACTTGAACCATAGTAAGGGATAATACCACTGATTATATTATTCAGTTTTCATAACTTGTACTACTACATTTTAGGATATATACATTGAATCATTCTATATATTAGTTTGCATGCAAAGTGTTTGATGAAATGCTTAAATGGTTCAATGATTAATTGCATAAAAAATATTTGATAAAATGCCCCATTGAGTATGTTATTTGTAGTTGGGGATGATGTGTAATAGTATTTATGTAGTTGATATATTCTTACTTGTATGCAAATAGTTCACTATATTAGTTTGCATGTAAAGTGTTTGGAGAAATGTTTACATGAAAATGTAATAGTTAGTAGTTGTTTGAAGAAAATGTAAAAGTATGGTAATTGTTTGAAGAAAATGTTATTTTTTGGATGGGATAGTATTGTAGTATGATAATATGGATATAGTTGATCTATTCCTATTTTCATGAAAATAATTTGAAGAGTTGCATGTAGGGAATTTGAAAGGTTGCACGCAAAGAATTTGAAAAGTTGCATGTAATGAAATAGAAAAGTAGCATGTTTTTAGTTATTATGTTACAAGTGGAATAAGTGAAATGTTTTAACTTAATTTCATACAAATATAGGAGAAATAAAAATCAATTTCTTTTCAAGTATGGTTAAATTTAGTAGAGCTTTGGAGATCCCATTTCCATAATTGGACATTGGAGATTAGGCCATTATAGTAGCTTCCTCCTTCTACATTAGTGTGGACCATGGATAGTGAGGGGGTATGCTTATAGGTTGTTAGTATTGGTGAATGTTGATTTCAAATTAATAGAGACGATGTCTTGTTTTTTGGAACATGTGTGTTATGAAACCAGCTCAAGAAAAGATAGAAAAGAGAGATCAATGCCTTAGAATTCAGCCTCTTCGAGGGGGCAACCTCCTTTACATTACATAAATAAATAATTCTTGGATGATACAAATGACAAAACCTCATTTCTATATATAGGAGTCTGAGGAGTCACAATATAACCCAGCCGACCTAACAATAATAATATAAAGCCACAAAAATAGCAATAGAGGGATTATATGGGGCACAGTAATAACAATATGGGGACAATAGGGGCACAACAATCTTAATAAGGGGTGCAACTACAATAGTAATGGGGTAATCACTAGTATTATAGGGACCCAACATATGAGACAAGAAAAGAAAAACACATATATAACTAAGAAACCCAAACTTCCAATTTAAAAGTCAAATAGAGGAAATCCTAAAAACAAAATATCATAGATTTCTCCCAATTGGAGTCACTATTTTGTTATAGGAAACAATTCCTAGTGACAAGGATTAGGTCATATATAGAGTGGACCAAAAAAACGCGACTATTCTTTTCTATATTTTGATTTTAGAAAAGAGATAATTGAAATGGATGGAGGAAATTACATTTCACCAATATATTTTCTCTTCTTATTGTCTCTCACAATTTCTCCATTGAAATTCTTGAATTCTCTAAGCTTCTACTAAAATCTACAAATAAATGAAAAACAACATTTCTCAAACCATTTAAAACATTAAATATCAATTCAACAATATGATAGGGAAAAGTGATAGTTATCCAATTTTAACTAATATTGGGTGGTTAATTCCTCCTATAATAATGAAAGAAACAATTAGCAATAAAGTAAATTGCAACACAGTTTGTTGGGGTGGAAGAAGAGATAGTTATAATGACATCCCTAATATGTTACAATCATGTTAAAAGTATACACTCATTATTTTCTAAAATGGTTGTTCACCCACCCACACCTTGATAAGATATAAGGAATAAGGAACACCTCAAATAGTCATGGAAGCTATAGCTTGTTTCAATCTCATCTCCCTTGGTAATGAGAATCATTATTTATAGGATTGTATAGTAAGGAGTTTGATGCAATTAGTTTTTCAAAAACATTCCAATGGCTAGGTCCATCCTATTACATTTTGTTGGCAGTGTTAGCTCATAAAAATTGAGATGACAAATCATAATCTAAATTGCATTAGTGAAAATGGTTTGCTACTACTCTGCCATTGGTTTGTTGCTCAAAATAAAATTTCTGCACCTTGAACCACTCACCCACTTCTACTTCACCTTAGAACTCCTTGCTAAAGATATCTGGGAAAATGTACAAGAAGTTAGACATCAATTCTCAACAAGGTAGCTATTGATAGAAGTACTGGCTTCTATAAAAGAGGTTGGTCATAAAAATCCAAAACAAATATCTAGGGACAAAATCATCATAAGGATGCTAGAAAAAGCTTAAGTATAATGCCCCCTTTATGATCTATAAACTTAATTAATAACATTAATAGTTAGTTAAATTCATTGGTAATAGGAATTAGGATTGTATATGTGACAAAATCACATATACTCCACTAGGAGCACAAAGTTAATGTAGAATTTTCTTTTTGTCTTTTTAAATGACATTGAGGTTTTTCTTTAAGGAAAAGTGTAAATATGCATATGTTGCTTGAAAGAACGTATGGTGTTTTTTCCCATAGAAAATCAGTGTAGGTCCACCTGAAGGAACCACACCCCTTGCCAAAACTAATCTGAGCCTAACTCCAAGGGCGTCAAAGAGAATTAAACCGATGTTCGGTAACAATGACGCTACATCATGATCATGTCCAAAAAAAACACCGGAATAAAGTGGAGAATTGAACTAATGACTTAACATCTAAGAGTGTCTTAACAACATACCTCTTCACCATCTATCAAAAACTCAATAGATAAAAAAATATAATCTTATATAAGATATGGTGTTTTATATATAAATATAAAACATGTCGAACAAACATAAATATGAACCAACATAAACATGGGAAGGTAATTTTGCCGAAAAAGTATTAGATAAGTAACAATCAAATAATGTTAAAACAATTACGTCTCAAAAATAATACTCCCCACATTTGTGAATAGAAAAGGTGTAAATATAAAGTGAAAATTATAACGTAGAATTCATATTTTGTGATTACTTTCCTTTAGTTAAAATATGCAATAATATTAACTTGGGGTAAGTACAAAAGAATTAATTAATAATGTTTAATCATGATACTTATCTCTTAGTTGCCATGTGCTTATCTATTTTATTTTTACTTTCAATTTCGATATAATTGTTCATACTTTTACTTTCAAATTAGATCTAATGGTTGATAGAAAAATTTAATCGCTATATATTTTTATTACTTTTGTTTTTGATATTTTTTTCATTTTCAAATTCATATTTATAATATTAATTAAATATTTAAAATTTTCATTTTAATTATTAAGAAGATTTTTGGCATAAATCACATGTAGAAGATTATTGTTGACATGTTTCAAATCAACTAGTGTGGTTCATTGTGAAGGCAAGTTGAGGAGTGAGATCATCACTACCAATTATATAAGGAGAGTAGATCATCCAAATAACTAGATTGACAAGGTAATAATATTAAAATATTAATAAATTAAATGTAATAGAAAAAATATATTAATTTGATAAATTTGAATAACTGTTATCTTTTATATGCACCCGGTCTTTCTGACTTTCCCAATTGTAGCCTTTCTTTAATAAAGCAATTCACAGATCAATAAAATTTGGAATCGAACTTTCCATAATTCACATATAATTGATTTGAAATCGAACATTCTATAGTTTAGATATAATTGTTGCTTATTATGACGATGGAATCTGAGCAAGGTGAAAACATTATATCGTTCAACTTTTCGGACAATCTGAAAGGGGTCATTAACTGGACAATATGCTGTATATTTTGCTTACAGATGAATATAGGGATAGAATCTCAGGATGAGAAAGGATTTTGATTTAAAAGAAAAATATATAGGAAATTTAGAAAAAATAATTATAGACGAATAAAAAACTGTATTTTTTTAAATAATTTTTTTTTTAAACTTACAGAATAAATTCAAATTGAATAGTTCACTTATTGAACAAGCAGAAATTTGAGTCAGGCGGCTGGCAGATAAAAGACAACCTAAGTAACATACTGAGCCCAACATGGGCTACCATTTTATTGGATAGAAAAAGACTATTCTATTTATAATAGAATGTTTATCATAAAGATGGTGTTCAAGTTTGAAAGTTTCTAAAGAAAATTCTTCCTAAAAACACTTCTATCCTCAACCCCTCTTAATAAAAATGTGAAATTTGAACCTAAAAACTAAACCCATACCATCTTATTAATTTATACCAATTTCTTATATACGCATCACTAAAACAATGGCAGGAATGCCCTAATTTAAAGTAGAACAAATACTTGAAAACCCATGTGAATCGGTTTGCCCAAAGGGTGTCACAGACTGTTGGCGCAAAGGAGAGCGTGTTTTTCCGGTTGTCATAAAGTATTTGGTAGTTCTGCTGCTGAATATTACCAAATATGGATATGCTAGAACTCGGTAACATGGCAAGGCAGATTATGCTACTGCGGTCAACGTATATGTAATTCTTTTGAGCCAGACTGTAATCTGCTCCCTTGAAGTGAAAAGTCATGGTGGGAAAGCTTGTTTTTGAAGAGCCACTCTAACAGAGGTCCAGTCCGATGGCAAACCCATCGACCGTCGGGAGATTAATGGCGGACTGCACAGCTTTCTTCACGCTATCGTAAGCAGCCTGTGCCAGATATGTGACTGTTGTTCCAGAGTCTATGATAAGACCACCACTGCCATCGGATTGAAGATCAAAAGTACCAGCAGGGATATCCAATAGTTTACCACCATAGCTAATTCCCTCCAACGAGAGATAATAGAAAGTTGGATGCGATCAGCTGCTTTGAGTCAGAGGAGTGGAGCTGGAAGTCTCGGAATTCAAGCTAGCACCCTGACCTATAAGCAGGGGGCTGGTTTGGGAACTTGAATCAGTAACAGACATGAGACAGTAAGAAAAGTTATTACCCACCGATGGACCAATCTGTGAAATGAACGATAAGGGGCCTTGACCGAAGCCTACTAATCCAGCCCCTTGGCCGAAGCCACTTCCTTCATTGTCCATGCCACAACCAAAAGCAATTTTGGGAACTTACTGAGAAGAAAGGGTAAATGTCTCGTACGCAAGAATCCCCGCGGTGGAGTAGTAGTCACTATAGGTATACAAGTATTCACACTCTGCACCCTTGCAAACAGAGATTGGCAGAGCCTGGCACAGAGAGCTTGAGCAGGGTACCGTACTGTAAGTTGAAGACTTGGAAGGATCAAAGATTGGAGTTGGCTGCTTATAGTAAAAACTGCAGGGCTTGCACTGCGTCCATGTCAGGTCACTGCCAGTGTCCAGAATTGCAGAATAGCATAGATATGGACTCTGGAGTACCAATTGCTATCTGCATCAGGAATTCTCCAGTTCCTGCACTCACTGGAGAAACCACCTCCTTATTAGCCAATTTATCAGAATTTGGAAGTACATAGAGCTGCAGTTTTTCAAGCCTCTGTTGACTGCGTTGCAGTGCTCGTTTGAAGGGCTCAATGGACGTAATGTTGCCTGGAGAAATTGGGGAGTGCAGTGAATCTCTATGCACAAAATCCATTCTCAATCCAATAAGAGGTTCATGAATTGGAGACTTGTATAGATCCCTGCATTGCATCAAACGAAGTATAGATAGCAGCAATAAATGAATAAGCAAAGGTTTGTTGGGATTAGCAGGAGATGCCGCTGATTGTCCAGCCATGTCTGGTCTATAGGTATTTTCTAGGGAAAGGAAATGAGGACACCCTAACAGGACGATTCAATGGAAAGATTGTGTGTTATTGTAGGGGGAGGGGATACACTGTATTTATTGGAGGCCGCAAGTCCGTATAACGTTCCTCTTTCAGGTAAATGTAAGAATCTATCCCACCTGCAGTAGAGTAGTACCACCATTAGTACTGAGCGTAAACCCATATTTTTATTCTCCTGATTTGATTATTCTGGCTTCAATTTTAATAATCTCGCAAATTTGAATATGGCATATTTTAAATATCTTAGATTTAGATTTTAGATTTTGCCCTTCGGAATTTAGCGATATGCTTTTTGAGATTTTGATTTTTTTCAAATTTGGTTATAAGTATATGTTTATATAGTATAATGGGCACACAATAGATGATGATAAAGTGTTTATTGGAGGTATTTTGTCATGCCCCTAGGTCAACGATAGTCTTTCAACCGCTTTTGGCAAGGTGCGGCACTACCGAACACTTTTTTTTTCACCAATATTTATGTTCATGGACTACGCCTAACCATTAGTCTACTTAGTTTTTGTTCATCAGTCAAATAATTATTATGTTTCTTTTATACCAATGAACACCCATACACATTCATTATCATCAGCAACTATACAAGAGAACACAATTGCATAGTATAAAGGGAGGGGCAACTCTCTGAACAATGAGTATGCCCGAATATAATATATTATACAACTTTTCAATGTTACAAAGCTTTACAAGTATACTTGGGAACACCAAGTTTCATACTTAGACAATTTTACAACTTTCCACACATTTGTGTGACAAACAAAGTTCCTTGCCCAAGCTGGGCGGGCGCGCCCTCACACGAGATGCCAACCGCTTCTCAACCGAACTTTGTTTCGATGGGCGGGCAACCTACCCGAGTCACCCTTCACACTTCGCATGGCGAGTGGGCGACTTACCCAAGTCACTCGAAGACACCTCCGTTTACTTTTGCACGACGGGCAGGCAACCCACCCGAGTCTCCACGCGCGCCTTCACCTGAACAGCGGGTGACCTCCTACCCGCGCATTCACTCGATACAACACTTGTGCGATATCATTGTGCGGCCTTGCCCAAGGTTGGGCGCATAGAGCTACACCTCCTTATTGTTGCGGCTTCACCTTACTTCGCACCTCTTCCTTGTATGTGTGATGAGCGCATTCGAATGATTGCTCTCCAAGCTCCAAACTTGCCTTTACTTATATCGTGCATTAGGCAAGTCGCGCTGCCCAAGCCGACTTGCCAAATGCCCTACACACCATCGCAACTCGCCCTCCGATTATGGTCGGCCTTCGTTCAATTGCCATCGTATGTAGGTCGACTCGTGGGCTAACCAAGCTTGCTCCCCACGCTATATAAACCATCGCTCAGCCTTCCCTCATGTGCATTATTACATTGTAACTTCGCACCTTCGGTCAAGCTCGCACTTCGTCCAAGTTTTCCAACTCGCTCATTCACCAAGTCAAGTCGCACTTAATCAAGAGGTCGTGTCAAGGATCGCAGGTCCTTACATCCTCCTCCACCTGAAGTTGTTGTCGTCCTCGACAACATCCCAACCTGGTAGCCATCCACCGAGATCATCATCAACAATTGTCTCATCCTTGGTCCATGATATCAACTCCTCCACATACTGCAAACATCCCTGCAACATATGTAGAACGACCATCTCCTTTATGTGTCGTCCCATCCTATGAGTATGAATTGTCATCCTTCTTGCCTGCTGATGCCAACATCTCTTTGTACACTTCTAGACCCCATGTTTGAATGAGTCGGGTAGCTAATCCAATTGTCACGCTCAAGCCATGAGAGTGAACATTCTTATGCCTTCACCAGTCTATCTCAGATTCTGCCACATCCTGGACTCACCAAAAATCTCCCCCATGCTCAGGTCCATGGAAACTCCATCCCATCCGCAACATGTCATGATGCTTGATGTCGAACCATCCCTGCACCATCTGTCATACCTGCTCAACCTGTTTCAAGGACTCACTGCCATGAGCAGCTAACAATGAGCCGCATCTTTTATGTCATCTAAGAAGATGTAGAGGGACTAGAGCTTGAAGGCTCACCCTCAATAATAAGCTCAATCGATCTATCAGGATTCTCTATCTCCATCCTCTGCAGATATTCAACCTGATCCTCCTCTCGGACATTCGGCCTCACATAAGCCTCCTCATCATCATCATCATCCTCAACCACTTCTAGCCTTCTTGACAAATCCAAGATACTATCAGATAGTGTCCTAATGACCAATGACTGCTCGGTAAGCTTTGTCTCAACAATAGACAACTGCTTACTCATGTCTTTTATGCGCTTCTCATTCTCCATCTGCATCACTGCTAGTTTACAATCAGGCCTTGTCACACCAATGGTTGGAACACCAATGGGTACATCTTTCCTTCCATCGTAAATGTACAACTTCTTCAAATGTGGAATAATCATAGCATCAAATTGTTTCAAGAATTCCATCCCAGCACAACTTCATAGTCATCAATCTGCACTATAGTGAAGTCAATTTTCCTGATCCACTCGCCTAGTGTTGTGTCCACTCTTTCAGCTACACCAAGAACACAATTAGGAGGAGAATTCATTGTCTTCATTTATGTCTTCACCGGTACAAACTTCAGCCCAATCGTTCTCGCAGTATCTTCACCCATGAAGTTGTGAGTAGCCCCACTATCCACTATAGTGAGTATATTATCACTCGCAATCTTCATCCGAACATACTCCAAATTGTTCCTCTCAGGATCTCTCCGAGAGACCACCTCTGTAGTAGCAGCAACTTCAAGAATCTGCATCATCCCCACAGAAGCTTCTTCATTCTTCGTATTAGATTGTGCAATAGCGGCCACTTTCAGTCTTAAAGGACAATTCTTCACCATATGTGGTTCAATACATATCCAACACTTCAAGGCTTTCTTCGTCTTCGACTTATCATCCGATTGCGAAGCATCGTCCTTGTTCTTCTCTTTCGGCTTATTGGACTTCTTCTTCCTATCATCAAAAGTCTCATCATAATGCTCCACCAACCTATCCACAGCAGCAAAAGCTTCCTCAAGTGTCTTAATCTTTTGCCTCTTTACTTCATTGTGTGCGCAAAGCTTCAATCCAATGATGAAGTTGAATACCTCGTCCCTCTTGCCATGTCAGGAAGTTCCATAACTGCACTTGCAAACTCCCATTGATATGTCTATAGGTTCCATGTCTGCTTTATGAACTTAATCTTCATCCTTGCTTCCCATGTTTCATCCCGAGGACTGAAATGGGTTTGCAAAGTCTTCTTCATGTCATCCCACGAAGTTATGTCATCAGCACTGCCATTGGCAATCTGATCCATCCTCCTTCGCCAGCACATCTTAGCATCCTTTGTCAAGAATTGAGCAGCTACCTTCACCTTTGTCTCATCATCGGATAGACACAAGCATTCCGAGTATTACTCCATATCCTAGAGAAATTTGCCAAGAGTTTTCTCACTCCTTGTACCATCATAAGGTTTCGGTTCCTTGACTTTCACATGAGGCACTCCTCCACCTGAGTTATGCCTCACAACCCTCTTCAACACCGTGATCTCATCTCTAGCTTCATCAAGAGATTTTTGCAAGTTCACGATTTTTGCCAAGCCTCGATCTCTTGCCTCTTCAATCTCCTTGACCTTCACTTCAAGTTGTGTACACATAATATCAGTGTACTCGTGTTGAGTTCGGAGTTCATCGAGTTCTTCCCTCATCTTCGAAGTATCCTCTTGATCCTTCATGACCAAGTCCATCTTCTTAGTCCAGTAAGACTCTAAGTCCTCCATTCTTTCCAACAAATTTTCGATGAAAGCTAGCGAAGCATCCGTTGCAACATGGCTAGATTCTCCAACCTGAGATTCACCTGCCATTTCTAACAGCTTCCTTCTTTGTGATCTAGTATTAACTATCCAACAGATTCACGAAGTTGCCTGCAACCTGAACCAACCCTTGTTCCACTTGTATGTGAAACAGCTTCCTTCACCTGGAAGTACATACTTCACTGTCACCAATTGTCAAGTGTATGCACACTTGCTTCACCCAGCTTCCTACAAGACTTCCTCTAAGTGTTCAAACTAGTTCTGATACCACCTGTCATGCCCCCAGGCCAGCAGTAGTCTTTCAACCGCGCTTGGCGAGGGGCGGCACCACCAAACACTTTCTTTTCACCAATACTTATATTCATGGACTACGCCTAACCATTAGTCTACTTAGTTTGTGTTTCTCAACCAAGTAATTATTATGTTTCCTTTATACCAATGAACACCCATACACATTCATTTCCATCAGCAATTATACAAGAGAATACAATTGCACAGTATAAAGGGAGGGACAACTCCCTGAATAATGAGTCTACCCGAATATAATATATTATACAACTTTTCAATGTTACAAAGCTTTACAAGTATACTTGGGAAACACCAAGTTTCATACTTAGCCAATTTTACAACTTTCCACACCTTTGTGTGACAACCAAAGTTCCTTGCCCGTGCTCGGCGGGCGCACCCTCACACGAGCTGTCAACTGCTCCTCAACCAAACTTCGTTTCGACGGGCGGGCGACCTACCCGAGTCACCCAAAGACACCTCCGTTTACTTCTGCACGGCGGGTGGGCGACCCACCCGAGTCTCCACGCGCCCCTTCACCCAAACAGTGGGCGACCTCCTACCCGCGCCTTCACCCGATACAACACGTGCAATATCACCGTGCGGCCTTGTCCAAGGTTGGGTGCATAGAGTTGCACCTCCTTATCACTGCGGCTTCACCTTACTTCGCACCTCTTCCTTGTATGTGTGATGAGACTGTTTGAATGATTGCTCTCCAAGCTCCAAACTTTCCTTTACTTATATCGTGCATTGGGCAAGTCGCGCTGCCTAAGACGACTTGCCAAATGCCCTACACACCATCGCAACTCGCCCTCTATTATGGTTGACCTTCGTTCAATTGCCATCGTATGTAGGTCGGCTCGTGGGCTAACCAAACATGCTCCCCACGCTATATAAACCATCGCTTAACCTTCCCTCATGCGCATTATTACATTGTAACTTCGCACCTTTGGTCAAGCTCGCACTTCGTCCCAATTTTCCAACTCGCTCGTTCACCAAGTCAAGTCACACTTAACCAGGAGGTCATGCCAAGGATCATAGGCCCTTACATATTTGGTGGTGTAAAAGTTACTAATTCAAAAGTCAAAAAACAAAAATCTAATCATGCTAAGTGCTAGTGTGACCTAGATGCAATTCTCTTATGATTTTGATGACGTAAATACCCTTTAAATTATAACTATTCAATCCTCAAATTAATAATACAATAACTCCCATAAACTAACAAATAAAAATTAAATCATATATATATAATTCTTTTTTGTTTCTTTCAAATAAATATTTTTATTTTTATTATTTAAAATATCATTTTAATATATATATATATATATATATATAAACTTTATAATTCAAATTTAAAATTCCAACCGATCTCTCCAAAATAAAGATGGGTTGGAAATACCCCAAATTAAAATAAACATATTTCATTGTCAAATTGTTCTTACATTCTATGAATCATTAGATATAAATGCTCAAAATTTTCAATGCCATTTTTTTAGCTAATTTTTTGATGCGGATATATTGCATTATATGGTGTTGATTTGATCTAGTTAAACATTTCCATCTATCAGCTCCATATTGCTTCAGTGTCATAAAATAAACATATACCATTGTCAAATTGGTGGTGTTACATTCCAAGAATTATTAGATATAAATGCTCAAAATTTTCAATTCCACTTTTTAGCTACTACTTTTATGCGGACATATTGCATTAAATGGTGTTGGTTTGGTGTGGTTAAACATTTCCATCTATCAGCTCCATATTGCTTCATATCATAAAATTTTGATATAAAGTATGCCACCTAATCATATGTTATTTTTTCTTCCTTGTCCAAAAACTTAGGTTGGTAGAATTTGATATAAAGTATGCCACCTAATCATATGTTATTTTTTCTTCTTGTCCAAAAACTTAGGTTGATATTCTACCAGAATCAAACTACCAAACTATTTATATTTTATAAATATAAATCTATTTAATACGAACAACGTATTAAGTCAAAGAATCGCGCTATTTATATTTTATTATAAATATAATGTATGTATTGAAAATTTACAGAATTGCTCAGTCATCTTTTATATATATATTTCAACGAATTATATTTAAATTTTATAACATATTAAATTTAGGCGTAGTTTATCGAAGCTAAATAATTTTTGGAAGATCAAAAGTTGTTGGAATTGGGGCAAAAGAATTTTAAGAAATTTTGCAATAGTAGTGTTAGAATCATATTTTTGATGGTGGAAATAGATTCAGCGCCATCAAAAACCTCTAGAGCACCTAAAATTTTAAAATTTGACAGTTATAATTTGAATTGACAAAAATCTCTACCAGATTTTATCAAAATATTACCAAAATTTCCATAATTTTTAAAGAAAATAAATTTATATTAAACTACCACTTAAAATTAATGTATTTAAACAATAAATTATTTTATTAATTTTAAAAAAAATTATGTCGTTTTCAATTCTTTTTTATGATGATGTTGATATTTAACATCCACTGAGACCAAATTTTGGTCTATTGGACCTAAAGAAACAAATTATTTAGTTTGATTTAATATTTTATTCCTATGCTCAAAAAGCTTGGAGAGAAGCCTCCCGAGCTTACTATAACTTTGACATCGTAAAAGGCTAGGAAGGTGAGTGTTGCGACAGAGATTATGAAACTGAGATCTAATGTGGTCGTACATGGGGCACTCTAAGAGGAAGTGGTTTTCATCCTTGATGTTCCTATTCTCATAGAGATGGCAGATCCTTTCCATCCATGGTGTTTTAGGAACTGCCCAACGACCTGTTTCACTATGGAGTTCATGAGAGTTCGTTTTAATCTTTGCTATATTAATTTTCTTCTTTGAGGTAGTTAAAATAAGAAGATACTTTTGATCTTCTAGGGTGGAGTTGATGACCTTCTTATAATAACTTAATTTTCTTTTTGCTGCTAAATCTTTCTCACACCACATTTTTCTTTGAACTTAGAAGTAACAATATTTTTAATGTTATTAATGTTTTCCAATGCATCATTATCATTGATCTCCCAATGGTTTAACCAAGCCCTCGTGTCTTTATACCACCCCCGCTTGAGCCTTCGGTGGTTTTGGCTGGAATTTAAAGCTGACTTAGGAAGTCTATGGTCTCCTATGTTATTGAGTTTGTGCTTGTACACCATAAGCCTAGTCATAGCTAGGTTCTTGATAGGGGAAAGACCTACTTCTATAAGGAGAATAGGATAGGGTGTATTACTTTTAACTTTCAGGTTATACATTGTAAAACGTTTCTGGATTTGCTCAATCTTTCTCCAGGATTCTCTAGAGATGCTGCAACCCCAAACCTCACATCCATATAAGATAACATGAGTGACTAAAGTTTCAAAGGTGAACTTCTTTTTATCCCACATTACGACTTTTGTCGTTTTAGAATTATTTTCAAGACCAAAATTAGCTTTCCACCACCCATTAATCCTTTTCTCAATGCTATAGTTCGAGTTGAGCTTGTGATGAATATCAATTCCTAGGTACTTGTAAGAATACACTTCCTCCAATTTATTACTGTCATGCATAAAATTAGCGTAAGTGTCCTTCTTGGATTTGATAATCATAACTTCTGTTTTGTCAGTGTTAACAATCATACCCATGGTAGAGCAGAATTCCTTAAGAAGCCTAAGTTGCTTATTAAGATCAAATGGGCACCTTGCGAGAAGAACAATATCATCAGCGTAGAGAAGAAGGATGATGACTATCCCAGCTAAGATCGTGTTAGCACATCCTTCTTCCTCTAAATACCCTTCAAGCTTGTTGATGTAAATGCCAAATAGGGTAGGGGAGAGGGGGCAACCTTGTTTAACTCCGACATTACATTTAATATCTTTTGACCACCCCTACTTGTTTTTTAGCTTGGAAATTACATTTTTGTATAACCTTATAGCAGTAGCTCTCAACTCGAAAAGAACCTTTAGCTCTTCTAATCTATTCCAAAGGTTGTTTCTAGGAATCGTATCGAAAGCCTTTCTAAAGTCCACAAAGCAACAAAAGAGATTGGATTTATCATTACGACATTCCCTACAATGATCCTTAGCGTAACGAGGTGGTCTGTTGTTGAGTGATGCCTTCTAAAACCCGCTTGGCCTTTAGCCCGCTTACCTTCACTTTCAAGCCATATTCTCAACCTCTTTTCCAAAATAATACCATATAACTTGGCTAAGAGAGGGCTGATCATAATTGTCTGATAATTAGAGGGGTTATTTGTATCCCCACTTTTAAAAATAGGGATAATGAGGCTCTCAGTCCATGGTTTAGGGAACCTTGCTTGACTACTTGATCGAAAATCTTATGAATGTGGGGGATGGGGACATGACCTCCAATTTTTAAGATTTCTACTTGGTAACCTTCAATGTCCTTAGCTTTCCCATTTGTCAGGCGATTAAACCCAAAATCAATGTCTTCTAATGAGAAAAAATCTTTCATTGTGAGCAAGGTTTCAAAGTTATTCATGACATTTGGAGATTCATAAATCTTTTTAAGGTAGGAATTCCAATCGTGTAAAGAAATTTCAATATTATCTTTAGTTTTCCTATTCAGAATCGCTACCATAGAGAGGTGTAAGAGATTCTCTTGTCTTTTACAAATGTACTGCTTCTTTTTCCTTTTAGTTATGGCTTTGTATATTTTTATCTTGCCCATTTTAAGAGATTCATCAACAACTTCCTTAATTGCTCTCCTCGTACTTTACAACCTTTGTCATACCATGGGTTGGTTTTGCTATTTCTTTTATTATTTGAAACTTCAATTGAGAACGTGTTAATAGAATATGAGAGGGTTGTAGTAAAATTATGATAGAGGTCTTCTATGTTGTTTATACTAGATAAAGGAAGCAAATTAGTTTTTAATTCATTTAGAAAGAGATCTTTTTTATTTCTATCAAATATTAAGTTCTTTTGGCTATAAAGATTATTTTCTATGGTATCTCTATGCATGAAAAAATTGAGAGTTATAAGTAAAGGCCTATGATCAAGTCAGACTCGTGGTTGTTTAAGATGTCAAAATTTATTATTTCGTTGTATAAAGGGAGATCGGAAATAACATAGTTTACCATGTTGCTACCAAGCCCATGGATGTAAGTCATCTGGCTAGAATTGGGCCACTTCTTTAGACCGTTGCAAATTATGAGATCTTGAGCACTACAGAGCTTGACTAGCTCCGACCCAAACAAATTCTCCCCAAGGCCTTCAGAGCTCCTTTTGTACCTACTAGCCAGAGTAGGGTCTTCGTGTAACCAAAGAGGATTAGGGCTGGAATGATTGCTTAGAATAATAGCTTGGTTGCTTGAAGTTCGAGCATTAAAGTCACCTATTAAAAGGATATTACCTTCATTCCTTAGGCTAGAAATATCATTCTCTAAACCATTGTAAGAATTATTTTTATCTAGATTTTTTTTCTTATAGAAGTTAGAATTGATGGGGGAATAACATATTGCTATGTAGGTCTTTTTATTATTAATGTCAGTGATCTCTATCCAACTATATTGGTTGTAAGGATCATTTTTATAAATCCTAGCATGGGAGGAGATGTTCTTCTTAATATAACATGCTATTCCCCCAATGCCTCTGCGGGACGATCGCTTGTTAAAGGTAAACCATAGCGTAAAGTCATCTATGTTAGGAACCTTTACATTTTTTCAAATTAAATCTATGTATTCACAAATAATGTTAAAATTATTTTACAAATTTAGAAAAATTTATATGATTTTTAATTCTTTTTACATCTTTTTCAAATAAAATCACAAAATATGTTAATATGAAATTATTTATTAAACTTAAAATTTTATTAATAAATATAAATAATATTATATTATTTATTTTATGTTTTATTTAGTGAACATTTAAATAATATATTAAATATTAAAATTAATTTTAAACAAATATTTAATATAAATGATTATTTCGTGGTTTATAGGAGTTTTAAATAGATTTTGATCAAGTGTTTTGGTAAGTATTCTTTGATGTGAAAGTTCTGATTCAATTTTCTGTTTTAACTAGAGTGATATATTAAGCACGTGGAAAATATAATTTTACCAAACTAAAAAATATCTATGAATGTTTAAAATGTAACAGCGAAAATAATGTCGAATAAGAAATTAAAAATTAACCTAAATCGATATTTAATTTATCATAATGTTATTAGATATTTTTTATTATTTTCTTGAATTTTAATATTAAAAATTACTTTTGGTTTTACTTGTAATAAAAAATTGAGTGTCATGGAAAGGTGTAATGTTGTGATGAATATAAATATATTTTGGGTCATAATTATTAATTGTTAATAGGTTTGTGATTTACTAAATTAAGGTGTGCTTTGAGATATGTGGATTTAAGCATTATATTTCATTACGATGTAACGCGTTCTCTCTGAAAAAGACATCTCTAAATGCTATCTTGCACCATTCACCATCATGAGATCTAACAATCGAAGCATTCTTAGCCCTTGGATGATTTCATAACTATTTTGATGATTTCATAACTGTTTCTTTGACTTGATAGATGATCTGCCTTCACGAACTATCTCGCAGTTAATTAACGACCATGGTATACACTTGCTATGAAACTACCTTAATTGTTTTTGTTTCTACTTTATGCTTTTTGTTCATTTACTAAAATTCGAAGTCCCCATGGTTGCTTACCATTGCGAACCCAGATGCTGTGGAGTTTCAAACCAACAACCGGTGATCCAAAATTCTCTCTGTAACCTCCTCTTCCTCAACAAAAATCTTCTTTGGACCTAACTCTTCAGTTTAAGTTTCTAATTCGAGTCCATTGACAGAAATATCTTTAGTGTCTTGTGATTTCACCTTAATTTCTATTACATCGAAGTCTAATGGATTTTTCTTCTTCTTGACGGGCTATCGCTTACTGGATATTGCTTTTCAAAGAGATGAAACAATTACAAGATTCGATTCTTGATCTCAAGAAACTGAAACAATCTTTACTAACTCCTCTGAATTGGCGCTGATAACGAGATTGGGGAAATCTTTTACATCTTAGTTTGAGGAAGGGATCGGCCTAGAATACTTTCTTTTCTTGGAATACAAAGATTTCGACAACACCCTTATGTTGGCCTTTGTTCCCATGGTGGAGCCGAAGCATACAGCTACACTTGGTGCATGCAGCCTCTGGTACTATATACTTATTGTGTATATGTTACTCAAAGAACCGAAAATGTACGTTTATGTAGATATCTCCCACATTATCTCAGATATGCAAACTAGGAATCAATTTTGTTTTATTTTGGTATTCTTTCCAATATTAATTCCATATATAACTGTATTTACCCCACGGTCAATATACCATTTCACAGTCAATATACAATTTCGCATTCTACTGGATCTATATAATTTCTTATTTTTGCTTATGTTTGTTTTCTGTATATATAATTTCACATTTTTGCTTTAGGTTTTTGTATTTATAATTACGCATTTATGCTCGAGGTTTTTGTATATATATTTTTGCATTTTGCTTTGGGTTTTCTATATATAATTTAACATTTTTGCTTTAACATTTTTGCTTTAGGTTTCTATATATATTTTGGATTTTTCTTCCCTTTTCATTTGCTTTTTAGATTTTTTATGGCCAAAGTGATTAATATGAAGGTATACACTCGCTTTGTCTGATACAAATATGTTTCATATGTTTTTTACAATTCTGTGTTCGCGATTGGGGAGGATAAATATGAATTGTGGAGGATAAGTATGAATGAATGCGCTGGCTTTTTTCGTGTAAGCATATATGAATGTATGTACTATAAATTACGTGCCAGCATTTTTTCCTCAAGCGTCTGCCTCTTTATAAGCTAAGATGTAAACCTACTTTTCAAAATTTACAGCACAATGTCAAAGTTGCACGCATGATTATTGTGCATTCAATGTCACAGTTGCACGCATGATTATTGTGCATTCACCAAACATTTGTGCACGTTTTTTCAATATTGCAATTTTTGCTAATACAACAATAGTTAAAAAAATGTTTTTTCAAATCATAAAACCACTAAAATGTTGGGCTCAAATGGCTTTGGTATTTTAAATTCAAACTTCTACATGTGAATGTGTTTAAGTATTAAAATGTAAAAAAATAAATAAAATTTAAAAAAATTGCTGAAAAATAATAAAACTAGATAAATAAATAAAAATAAAAACAAAAATATATTTTTACAAAGTGGTAAATATGTACGGCTAAATAGTCTTTGAATTCTTTATTTGACTAAATGCAAATAAAGTCATCTGTTTATAAACAATATATAAAGCAAACGTTAACATTTGCTAATACAACAATAGTTTAAAGAATATTTTTCCAAATCATAAAACCATTAAAATGTTGGGCCCAAATGGCTTTGATATTTTAAATTCAAACTTCTAGACATGTGAATGCGTTTAAGTATTAAAATGTAAATAA
>APFE030361467.1:35519-63032 GCA_000404065.3 Pinus taeda
TAATTAATTAATTAATCAAATTTGATTTAAATTATTTATGAATATCAAATAAAACTCTAGACTTTTATAGAATAAATATGTGTGTGTGTGTGTAATTCAAATTTATATAAGTTATAGATTAAATTTTATAATTTTTTAAAATATGTAAAAAAATTGTAGTATGAAATAAAAAGACACTATTACTTTGAAGTAATTTTTAATATATCAATGAGTATAGTATTGTGATTTATAATTGATGATATTGAGTGACTTATAACTTTTGTTATAATATTTAAATTATGAGAAAACTATTTCTTGAATTAATGAACGTTTAATGGATTAAATAGAGTTTGTGAGAAGTGTTTCAAATTTATTGAAACTTTTATAATTAATAAAATAATTTTTAATTTTTTTTTAAACCCATTATTATATATATGTATGGGAATAATATTTAAAATATATTTTTATTTGAATAATTAGTGGATTATATATCAAAGATGGAAAGATATTTGTGAAGAAATGAAAAATAAAATATTAATTAAAATACAATAATATACTATATATATATATATATATAATATATAATATATATATTATATTACATGCTAAACCCTTATATTATTAAATCATGGACATTTCACGAACAGAATATATGAATCAAAAGTTAACATTACAAATGAAAAATAATAGATGCTCCTTAATTTAAGGTATGATCATTTATGACCATGACTGGTACTGAATTGGATAATGTATAGTATCCCAATAAGGAAGAGATGCTTCATAATATTAGTAAAACAATATTTTATATTAATAAGTTAAATAATAATAAATTAATATTAATTTCAAATAAAATATTTTAATAAAATGAGAAAAGTTGTGGTGATATACTAGATTTAAAAATAATAATAACCAAATATAATGTTCACTTAATTAAAAAATAATAGAAAGTAAAAAGTAATAAAAATAGTTACATTGTTTATTTCTCCAAACAACTCTCATCCCATGCTACTTGTGTCATTTTGAAATAAAAAACCTATCATACCTTAAATTAAGGAGAAAAAAATTATCTATATAAGATTTGAAAAAGAAATATTTAAATTATTGTACTCTCTCTCACAATCACTTAAACTTATCATGGTTAATATGTTTATATTATGAGTTTAAAATAACAAGCGTGGTTCATTATTAGGAGATCCAAACTAAACAAACACATTGAAAATATTTTTAAAGATATTGACTACAAATATAAGTAGATTGATGACAATTATGTATTAAACATTGAAAAAAATAAAAATCTCTATCATACCTTAAATTAGAGAGAAATATATATACATATTTGAAAAAAAGAAATATTTAAATTATTTTATGTTTTCTCTATATAAAATTGATATAGAATTATGTTATTTATAACTCATAGTAAATATTTATTTATTTATTTTTAATATAATATCAATAATATTATTTTTACATGTCATTTGTCAATTCTATAACAATATTAAAAACCACAATCACTTAAACTTATCATCATTAATATGTTTATATTGTTGAGATTTTTGGTTTTAATAATTTGGCAAATATCTCATGTAGGTGACAACAATAGGATTTGTTGCTATATTAGCTCTATTTTGTTGGGAAAGAGTTAATGCATCGTATATTTGTTGTGAGAGGATTTATGAGTCAGTTGGATTCTCTTAGCTATAAAATATATGCCCGTACAGGATTTTGGGATGAGGTAGAGAGTGTGTGAGGAAATAAATTATTGTAATCTCCTATTTTAATAATAAGATTGCCGATGCCTCTATTTGGTGGACGTAGCCCAGATTGGTTGGGTGAACCACGTTAAATCACTGTGTCATTTGTGTATGATTTTATGCTGTATGTCTTTTATTTTCCGCTGTGCACTATTTGCTCTAATAATTGGTATCAGAGCGTGTTGAGGAGTGAGTGCGTGTGTGCGATAGAGCTGCAGGTGGAGTTTTTCCAAGATTTGGCAATTGGCGCAGTTTCAGGCGAAACAGACGCGCCAATAATATACAGTGAATGGAATGGCATGGTTTATCGCAGAATAGGCGCGCCAATTGGTGTAGATCCGAGCTTATTAGTTGCGCTAGAGCGCCAATATCCCGATTGGCGCGGATCTAACACGAATAATCACGCCAATTTCGGTACTCTAACCGATTTTGCCTCTGGCGTGGTTTGTCTGCTATGTAGGTAGCGCCAAGTCCTTTTCGGCGCGCCAACCGAGGACTGTGTTGGTAAAACTGCATTTTTTTTTGTTATCTATTTTTATTTATAATCTGCAGTTTGTACAGTAGAGAGATTTTTTGATAAAGTGAAGGCAGTATAGTAGAAGGCGAAGGCATTTTTTTGTTAGATATTAATTTTATTGATTAACAAATTGGAATTGGAGATTGTTTTTTGGTTGATACAATACGGCAAAAACTCAGAGTGCTCGTTTTGAGATCGAGAAGTTCAATGGCAAAAACGACTTCGAGATGTGGAAGGTGA
Source organism: Pinus taeda (assembly GCA_000404065.3). Lineage (NCBI taxonomy): Eukaryota > Viridiplantae > Streptophyta > Pinopsida > Pinales > Pinaceae > Pinus > Pinus taeda. The sequence goes on from APFE030361467.1 coordinate 38,007, forward strand.
AGATGTACGATCTGCTTGTGCAACAAGGTGTGGCAAAGGCATTGATGGGAAAAACCAAACAGCCTTACAACATTATAGATGATGAGTGGGACGAGATGGATGAAAGACCAGTAAGTGCTATTCGGCTGTGTTTGGCGGATGATGTTTTGTTTAAGATCGTGTTGGAGAAAACAGCTGCTGGTTTGTGGACGAAGCTTGAGAAGCTGTACATGACAAAATACTTAACCAATAGGATTCTCCTGAAGCGACAGTTGTACAGTTTGCGAATGAAGGAAGGTACATCGATTACTGATCATTTGAATGCTTTTAATACTCTCCTGGTGCAATTAGAAAGTATAGAAGTAAAATTTGAATCAGAAGATAAAGCTATTACTTTATTGTGCTCGTTGCCCGAGTCATGGGATCATATTGGTACTTCTAAAAGTCTTAGTTCATCAGAAACCCTTGAGTTTGCTGATGTAGTTGCATCTTTATTATTTGAAGAAACAAGGAGAAGGTTGAATTTAGAAACCTCTACATCAGAAGAAATGATAGTCCGAGGTCGTTCTAAAGAAAGACGCTTCAGTAGGTAGAGCGACTCACGTTCAAAGTTGAAAGGGAAAAAGAGTAAGGTAAAGTGTTGGTTTTGTGGTAAATCGGGACATCTGAAGAAGGACTGTTGGAAGCGACAGCAAACTTCTAAAGAACATTCCTCGACAGAGAAGAAAGAAGCAAACATGACAGATACAGGTTCGACATCTGGTTCAAGTATGAGTGATGAAGTGTTATCAGTTAATTTGTGAAATCATGATCAACATTGGCTATTAGATTCTGGTGCATCAAACCACATGTGCATTCATAGAGAATGGTTTAAGACGTATAAATCAATTAATGATGGAGTCGTGTACATGGGTAATGATGTCACATGTAATATTGTGGGAATTAGGAGTATTCAGCTGCAAATGTTTGATGGGACAACCAAAATGTTAACTGATGTAAGACATGTACCAGAATTAAGGAAAAATCTAATTTCACTAGGAGCACTTGACACAAATGGATATAAAACTGTAATTCAAGGTGGAGTAATGAAAACTTACAAAGGTATTTTACTAGTAATGAAAGCTAAGAAGGTAGGAAATCTATTTAAATTAGAAGGAAGAACAGGGTCATACCATGTTTCTATGGTGTCTGAACATGATAGTAGTTCTATTCGCTTATGGCATCAAAGGTTGGGTCATATGAGCAAAAGAGGGTTAAATATTTTGGTTGATCGCAAGTTACTTCCTAATCTAAAATCAGGAACGTTAGATTTTTGTAAACATTGTCTGTTTGGAAAACAAAGTAAGCAAAAGTTTAAAATGGGCAAACATACTAGTAAAGGAATCCTTGATTATATCCATTCAGATGTTTGGGGTCCATCCCCTACAACCTCATATGGTGGCTCGTCGTATTTTGTATGGTTTATTGATGCTTTTTTTAGGAAAGTGTGGGTCTACATGTTGAAAAGGAAGTCTGATGTTTTTACAGTTTTCAAACAGTTTAGAGCATTGGTAGAAAACATCACTCGTAGAACTATAAAATGTTTAAGAACTGACAATGGTGGTCAGTTTACTTCCAAGGAGTTTGACAATTATTGCAAGGACGCTGGGATCGAGAGAAATAAGACCATTGTTTATACTCCTTAGTAAAATGGAGTTGTTGAACTCATGAATAGGACTCTTTTAGAGAGAGCAAGGAGTATGCTGAGTAACGCCGGTTTGCAGAAGGAATTGTGGACAGAAGTGGTGGCTACAGCTTGTTATGTGATAAATCGATCACCATCAACGACGATAGGTTGCAATATTCCTCAAGAGGTATGGAAAGGTCACCCTTGTGATTATTCTAAACTCAGAGTGTTTCGTTGTGATGCATATGCTCTAGTGCCTAAACATCAGTGAACTAAATTAGATCCAAAGTCAAAAAGGTATATCTTTGTTGGATATGGTGATGGAACAAAGGGATATAGATTGTGGGATCCTACTACCCGCAAAATCATCATCAACATAGATGTAAAGTTTAATGAATCCTCTGTTGTATAGTTAGATTTAGATAATAAATTGAAACAGGATGATGTATCTGACTTTCAACACATTCAGTTTAAATCCAGTTCTAATGATAGTCTAGATGAACATAGTTCAGATACTAGTCATGGACAGGTTTCAGAATCAGATCATGAACAAGGTTTAAATGTAGATCATGAACAGGTCTCAGATGCTGATCATGAAGAAGTTCCTACAGATGATAATCAGCCAATCGAGGAAGCACCAGAAACATATTTAAGGAGGTCTACAAGAATCAAACACCCTCCTAAAAGGTATGATGATTATGTTACTTCAGTTGCATTTACCGCTAACGACGATGAACCTCTGTGCTATCAGGAAGCTGTAGAAGGTTCGAAAAGTGACAAGTGGAAAGCAGCTATGAAGGATGAAATGATGGCCTTAGGTAAGAATGGAACATGGGATCTAGTTGAACTTTTGAAAGACAGGAAAACTGTGGGCTGTAAATGGGTTTTCAAATTGAAACGGGGTGTGAACGATACAGAGGACAAGTACAAAGCAAGGCTGATCGCAAAAGGGTTTTCTCAGAAAGCAGGCATTGACTTTCATGAGATATTTTCACCAGTTGTTAAAATAGTTTCAATTAGAATTGTGTTAGCATTAGTCACTTTGCTTGATTTAGAATTGCAGCAACTAGATGTTAAGACTGCATTTTTACATGGACATTTAGATGAGGAAATTTATATGGAAAAACTAGAAGGGTTTGTTCAACATTGCAATAAGAAATTTGTCTACAGGCTCAAGAAATCATTGTATGGTCTGAAGCAGTTGCCTCGGCAATGGTACAAGAAGTTTGATTCTTTCATGTTGAGTCAGAAATATATAAGAAGTGAATATGATCATTGTGTTTACTTTAAGCAATTAAGTGATGGCATGCTCATTATCTTAGTGTTGTATGTTGACGATATGCTTTTAGCAAGCGAAAGCATAGTAGAGATCAACAGGTTAAAGGCTCAGATAGCAAGGACATTTGATATGAAAAATCTGGGAGCAGCAAGACAGATTTTGGGCGTGGAGATTTTCAGAGACAGGAGCAATGGTAAGCTGTGGCTATCACAACAAAAGTATATTGAGAAAATACTCTTGAGGTTTGGTATGAACAATGTGAAGCCTGTGTCAGTCCCTTTAGCTTCCCATTTTAAGCTTTCTTCTAGTTTATGTCCTAATACAGATGAAGAAAAGGAATATATGTCTCGAATTCCATATGCCAATGTAGTAGGTTGTTTGATGTATGCAATGGTTTGTACTCGACCAGATATTTCACTTGCAGTTGGGGTTGTAGCAGGTATATGGAAAATCCAGGTAAAGAACATTGGTCAACAGTGAAATGGGTGCTTCGGTATTTGAGAGGCACAAGTGATTATTGTATCACTTATAATAAGAGTAGTGAATTTTTTTGCGGATATGTTGATTCAGATTTTGCAGGTGATTTGGATAAGAGAAGGTCAACATCAGGGTATGTCTTTACTCTTGCAGGTGGAGCTATTAGCTGGATGTCAAAGCTACAGAACATTGTTTCTTTATCCACTACTGAAGCAGAATACATTGCTGCTTCTCATGCTTGCAAAAAAGCGATTTGGTTGAAAGGTTTGTTTGGTGAGTTTGGTAGGTTGCAGGACAACATCAAGTTATTTTGTGATAGTCAAAGTGCAATACATTTGGCCAAAAATCCGGCCTATCATAGTAAATCAAAGAATATACCAATCAAGTACCATTTTGTAAGACAGGTTATCACTGAAAGGGGAGTCTCTCTTGAAAAGGTGCATACAAAGGAGAACTGTGCAGACATGTTCATGAAACAAGTTTTGTTAGAGAAGCTACATTGGTGTTTGGCTTCTCTTGGCTTGCAGAAAAGATAAAAATAATAAAGAAACAGGGTATCAGGCTAATTGTTGTCAAGGTAGATATTGTTGAGATTTTCGGTTTTAATAATTCGGACAAAAATCTCATGTAGGTGACAACAATAGGATTTGTTGCTATATTAGCTCTATTTTGTTGGGAAAGAGTTAATGCATCCTATATTTGTTGTGAATGGATTTATGAGTCAGTTGGATTCTCTTAGCTATAAAATATATGCCCGTATAGGATTTTGGGATGAGGTAGAGAGTGTGTGAGGAAATAAATTATTGTAATCTCCTATTTTAATAATAAGATTGCCGATGCCTCTGTTTGGTGGACGTAGCCCAGATTGGTTGGGTGAACCACGTTAAATCACTGTGTCATTTGTGTATGATTTTATGCTGTATGTCTTTTATTTTCCGTTGCGCACTGTTTTCTCTAACATATATTAAGGGTTTAAAAATTATTTAATAATAATCATATTGGGAAGCAAAACAAACACATTGCAGTTGTTTTTTAAAATATTGACTACCAATATAAGTAGAATGATTCATCTCATTCTTACCATGAACCATACATATCTTGAGTATGACTTATGAAGTCAATCTAGGTTAATATGCTTATATTATGTGTTTAAAAAATATTTAATATTGCAATTTTGGCTAATACAACAATAGTTTAAAGAATGTTTTTCCAAATCATAAAACCACAAAGGATCATAATTTTTCCAAAGTTAACTCCATTGTCTTAGCCAATATGGATGCCCATTAGGCATGGTTTAGGCTCATAACTTTCCCTTGTCTTAGCCAAGATGTATCCCCATTAGGCATGGGGTAGGCTCATAACTTTTCCAAAGAATCTCGATTGAACATTGTGAAGCAAAAATTGAAAATTATTTGCTTGAAGCATTGGGAAAAAGCTTTGAATAAACTTCATATGTCACAAACCAATCCAAACTCCCAAAAGATTTTAAGAAGCACAAGAAAAGGAAAATTCAATCACCTTAAGAGAAAGTGGTAAAAGACTGTAAGATTTTGATCAAGTGAGATAGTTCAATATTGAAAATAGCATCTTTTTTATCAAATATTTCCTATTTCAACTTGAAATAGCATCTTTGAAGATTGAGAGGCAATCTAATGTTATAGAACCTATAAATTTGGCATTATGTAAGTGATTTCTCTTTATTTACTAGATTTGAATATATTCAATGATCTTTTGTCATGATTTTTCTCAAATTTATGTCTTAGGGCATTTCCTTTGCAACATCTGGGGCAAATGCTAGTTTAGGTTATTTTAGTTTTTAATATGGGTTTTAGGGTAAGTGTTTTGTATGTAAGAATCTTTGGATTTGATTATTTATACATAGAGAAAATCTTTAAAATCAATTACATTAATAAGATCTAATTATTATTATTAATTTTATATATTATTATTAATTTTGAGACCAAACCTTGATCTATTGGACCTAAAGAAACAAATTATTTAGTTTGATTTAAGATTTTATTTCTATGCTCAAAAAGCCTAGAGAGAAGCCTTTCGAGCTCACTGTAATTTTGACATCGTAAAAGGCTAGAAGGTCAGTATTGCAACATAAATTTTGAAACCGAGATCTAATGTGGTTGTATATGGGGCACTCTAAGAGAAAGTGATTTTTATCCTCGATGTTCCTATTTTCACATAAATGAATATTTAATATATATTTTTAGAATATGATGAATTTTTATTTTTTTAACCAGTAATAAAACTTAATTTATTTATTAAGTTTATAAAAAAAATTATAATATAATTTAAAGATGTAAATATTTTTATGGCATAAAATTGTCCGAATGTTTACATCTAATTTTAAATTAATTTAAAATGTTTAACGGCTTAATAATAATGTTAAAGTTTTTGAATAGTTTTTCATATTATATATTTACATTTTATTAAAATTGTAAATTTTAATTAATGAAATTATTATTTTTAATCAAAAAAATTATAAATTTAAATTATAAAATGTTATTTTTAATGTAGAAAATAAATTCAAATTTTAAAATAAGTAAATAATAATTTTTATATAAATTATATTTAATGTTCATGTTTAATATAGATAATTTCATTAATTCAACGTGATTTTTATTTAATTTTATTAAAATATTTTATAAAGTTAAAGATAGAAAATTTCCTTGAATATTTAATGATATATTTTTTTTAAATATTTAAATTTGAAAACACATGCATCAAAAACTTGAGGAGTAATACAGTTAAGGTTATCTCTAGAATAAATCCATATGGAAATAAGATGATGAGAAATTGTACCTTCTACTTCAACCACAAATGCTTGATGATTTTCTTGTGAATTATCCAATGACGTGTGAATCGTAAGCATTTCTCTTGCTATATCATTGAGTGTAGTAGCCTCTTGTACTTGGCAGGCCTTTCTTTTGTTGTCTTCTTTTCTATGTCTTCTTTTCTATGGGGGAATCACAAAGTAAGTTCTCTTCTCTACAACCTTATATTTTAAAGGCCTCTTTTCTCTGATCCCCCACTTTTCATTCAACACTTGTTGTTTCCTTCATCTCACTTTGTCTAGGATAGTTATGTTAAAGAACTCTTTCCATCAAATTTATGATACTAAAATATTGACTTAATTTTCTTCATACGATTTTTGTCTTTCTTTCATGATTTTTATTGTTCTGATTTATGCTTTGGATATTCATAGAAACACTTAGCTTCTTATGGTGTTATCTAGATTTTGTGTCTCATCTAGATTTTGTGTCTCATCAAACTCTATCTAGAATTGGTATGATTGAGGAAGTCTAGTGATGCATCTTGGAATATTCAATTTCTCATCCTTGTTATAATGCATAATGTTCAACATCTTTGAAAATACGATCACATAGTTTTCTACAGTGAGTTTTCCAAGTTTCAAATTGTGAAACTCTTTGAGCTTTTCACCATAGTAACTTTCCAATAGGTAATTCCTTTTCAATTAATTTTTGAATTGCTTTTAATAGATGTCCTTTTCTATGGTTCCTTTCACATTCTTGATATCTTTGCACAATATGGGTTCCTTTCCATGCATTTTAAATATTACTACTCTAGCCTTCATTTTTGCTAATAGTAATGCACATGGAAGTATTTTTTCTATCTCAACAGCTTCCTCACCTTTCTTGATCTCACCATTGAAGTTCGGTGGTTTTTTCTTCTTGAAGTATTCATGCAATGCAACTTTAGAGTGTTTCTTCTTCTTTTTATTATGTGAGTTGCTGCGACTCATCCCATATGAGCTAGTTGTCCCATGACTAGAGGAATCAAAGGAGTAGTCTTCATTGGAAATAACCACATCTCTACTTTGGTGTCTTTTCTTAGATGTACTCTTATTTTTATTGTTGATGTTCAATTCATGCTTCTAATTTTATGAAGGGATTTCCATTTTCTTATATGGGTCTTTACCATAATTGTTAGTAGTTGGCCCCTATTGCAACTACTTGAATTTTAGACAAACTTTCCAAGAACACTACATTCAATTCTTCTTGTATTTCTTTTCTTTGATCAAATTTTCATTATTTTCTTTGCAACTACAAATGTATTCCTTCAAACTCTTCATTGCATCAATAAGATTAGGACTTCTTCCCTCTTCTCTCCCTTTTTCCCGAGAGGAGATCATTCCAATACTAAGTTGTTCCTTTCTATTGGACATCCTTCTCTTTCTTTTGACTATTGGAAAGTCTTCCTATGTGCTAATGACACATAGTTATTAGTACAATTAAACCATAACAAATAAACATGTTTATTACCTTTACTTCATTTGTTTTAGGCCTATACCAATTTTCATGTTTATCTTGCTACATCAACTCAAGTTAATATTTAAGTAGCATTATTGTATTCATATATTAAATAGAAAAATAATTTCACATAAGTACACATGCAAGCATATATATTAATTTAAAACTTAAATTCTTTTTTATACTCTAGCCCATCCAAGATTAATGTCAAACCTTAGCTCTTATACCACTCTATCACACATCCAACTCCCTAATCCTTCACTATGGCTATTGGACATCACATTTTTCTCCAACCTAGTCCCTTAAAACCTAACTAAGGATATGGGGTATCAATTTATTTTTCCTCACTTTTTTGTGCTTTGCAAACACAGTGATTAGTTTTGATTTCAAAAGCATTCAAGAGACCCATATTCCTCAGATAATATGATCAGGTGTTCAGTGTTTAGCTCAAAAATCAAAGTTCTTAGATTCGTTTGAAACCTATACGATTGCGTCTGTCTCATCAAGATGATTGCAACACAATTTGTTTCACTGAAAACCGAGTTCAGATGAAGGAGAAAAGACATGTTGTTCGTTTTCGTAAATAACTAAAAAAATTGCAAAGCAAGACAAAATGATGACATGGTAGTACAGTCAACATGATGGGAATCTTCTTTAGTTTTTTTCCAATGAGGCTGTGACAAGTGTCACTTCAGGATTCGCTAGTTTGGTTGTGCGAAGGTGAAATTGCCCAATGTCTTCCAAGGTGGAATTATGGTTTCATGATGAATATTATGTGGAAATTGTTATATTATATCCTTCTATATATATATTATATATATATATATATATATATATATATATATATATATATATATTATATATATATATATATATATTATATATATATATATATATATATGATTGATATCATAGATTTATTTATAATATCTATATATATATTATATATTATATACAAATATTACATAATTTTGAATTACATAGTTTCGAACTATGTCAAAGGCAACGAAATATGTGAATGGCACAATTTTTTTTATTGGTTGAAAAAATCTATTAAGGGATAGGTGGAGGACAGGTTAAACCTGTGACCTCCCCTTCCCAACTTCATTGCAATGCCATTGAACCAAGTGACAGGTTTTGTAAATGATAGCCACCATACATCAATTAGACCTACAACTAATGCAGATGACGGAAGTGGAGGGAGCCAACCCTATGGGCTAGCTCCCTCACCATACGACCACGCTATATATCCATGGGCCAATGCTAACAAATAAGCATGCTTAGAGCGTCGCCAATATTGTTTAGCTTAATTCATCCAAATTTTAAGATTGTGGAAGTTTTGGAATTATGCCAATTTCGGCGGTGCTAACTAAAGTCTTCTCTTGTTTTAGCAGGGTTTCCTAGGGAAAACATTGAATGAAGCATATCTTCAGCAATTTGCGACCAAATTGAGCTCAGAAAGAGGTGTTATTAGCTAATTTAGACATTTTGAACACATTGGTGTAAGTATCAAGAGCCATAGAGATTTGTAAACAACAATTTTGCCGCATTGAGATAATATAGAGGCCCAAGCCATGTAAGCTGGACCAAGGAGATGTACCCCAGGAGGGGTGAACTCCTTCATCAAAACATTGTGTTAATGTGTCTCTTTGATGGTTTGCTGCACTGTACATGTTTGTTGTTCAATATTTGTTTCTGAAGCTATTTTTATCATGAATGTATTTTAAAACTTAAGGAAATTTTCTTGATTGTATGCAATAACAACTAATGAACCTCAACACAAGGAGCAATAAGCATGCACATATTTATAAATTTGTAATTTTTATTAGCATGACAAAACTAATAATACAAAAATAGATCAAGTTGGTATCGGAGCAAAGGTTGAATTGCTTGATTGCTTAAGTTTGCGCAATTAGGGTTTTAATGGTTGAAAAATTGTGATGCTTATAAGGTTAAAGTTGTAGAGAGGAGAAGGGAAGATATTGGTTGCAACTGCCGAGGTAATTCCTAGAAGAAGGAGAGCCACAAGGCCACAATTTCCACCACCCAAAGTTCCAATTCCAGCTGCACTTGAAACTCCTGAAGTTTTGTCTTCAACGAAGATTGAAGAGGTAAAAGCGATACCAATTTCTGAGCATGAATCCATAGCCATTATGTCTGGAGAAAAGGAGCCTGAAGGTCCCTCTTCAGAAGAGGAAAAATTCAAGAAATATTTCTATACTTTGACTGAGATGGTTAAAGTCCGCTATGAAGAGAGGAAGATTAGAATGGTTGGAGAGAGTTCTAAACCTCCACATGGAGAAGGAAGGTCAGAGAACATAAAAGATGAGAAGAAGGATTCCAAAGGGAATGGTGGAAAGCCACCTCCATCTCCACTATCCTCATCATATTCCTCATCGCCTCCATCATCTTCCACTACCACCATTGAGACTACCCATACTCATTCCAAAACCCTAAAAGGAAAGATTCCATTACTGAAACTGGACATAAAATTCAAACTTCCCATGTACAAGGGGGAGGTGAATGCAGAAAAGTTGGAAAATTGGATTCGACAATTAGAGGTATACTGTAGAATTCAAAACCTTCAAGAAGACGGCATAAAGATCCAGTTGGCTTCATTGAGGCTAGAAGGAGTTGCACTAGCTTGGTGGGAAGTAAAGAATCATGAAGAAATGAGAATCCATGGTACGATATCCATCACTTGGGTTGAATTTTTTTTGCAATTAAAAGACATTTTTATTCTTTAGCCTATATGAAAAAATCCATTATGAGGTGGAAAACTTTTAGGCAGCTTAAAGGCCAAATAATCTGAGATTATACACAAGAGTTTAGGAAAAGAGATTTTTTATTAGGAGTGAAATTGAATTCCCAAGATACACTGCTGACAGATATTGGGAGTTTACATTCCTATCTTAAACACATTATTGTTATGTTCAATCCAACTAATTTGGATGAAGTATGTGTGCAAGCCACACATCTTGAATCTAGAGGAAAGAACACTTATGAGGAGAGTAGTAATAAAAATCCACCTAAGGGTAAGGAGAAAGAGAAAGGAGGAAAATGTAAAGGGAACAAAAATGCAAGTGTGAAGAAAGAAGGGGAGAAAGTTATCTATAAACACTTTTCAAAAGAGGGACATAATGAGGATCATTACTAGAAACTCCATCCAGAAATGAGACAAAATAAGGTCAACAATAAAGGGAAAAAAAAACCACTGGTATCACTCAAGAATATTTAGGTTCTGAATCAAGTGATGAAAAAAAAATCACTATCATGGGAATCAAAGTAAAACAAGGTATTGCAAGCACTAGTTCACAAAACTGTAACTCTACTACTACTCAAGATGAAAAGAGACAAATTGAGTTATTTCATGTTAGGGTCATATCTAAACACACCAAGATTGACACACTCTTCGATAGTGGGTCACAAGCAAATCTAATCTTTGAAGACTTAGTCAACAGATTGAATCTTGAAACTATACCTCGCCATAAACCATACCCTTTGGGATGGATAATAAGAGACACTAGTTTACAGGTTACAAGAAAATGTTTGTTTAAGTTTGCAATCACTGCAAATTTTGTTGACGAAGTAGAGTTAGATGTAGTATCGCTTGATATTTTAGATGTGGTGTTGGGTAGTCCATATTTGTATGACCAGAAAGCAGTCTTTTACCGCCATGAAAACAAGTATCACTTGTTCAATGATGGTGCGGAGTATATAGTGAGAGCCCATCACAAAAAGTTAAACATATCAGTTGTTAATGTAGGGCAGGAAAAAAGACTAGTGAATTCAAGTAAAAGTTTAGTACTTCTCATGTTCAAGCCAAATGATGATATTGTTTATGAAAATGTTGTTGCATGCAATGCAAGTTTCAATTCTTATTTGGTTGGTTTAGTTCATCAGAGTGATGACGTATTTCAGGTTGTGAAATAATCTTCCTTCAAGGAGAAAGAAACTTCACATGAAATATCTTTGTAGCAAGAGGTTTCTCTTTGTGATGTTAGCATGCAAGGGTTGACAAAATTGCAAAGTGTAGAGACACCAATTCAATGCAAAATTTTGTTGAACAATGGGCTCATTCAATCATCCATGATGCCATGTTGTGCACCGATGATTATGGTACCAAAGAGGAATGGTAAGCATTTCAAGAAAGAGGACAAAAGGAGTAGTTTTCGCCAAAGCCAAGTTGTAAAAAGAGGTCAGTGCAAGAATATACACAACACCAAACAAGAATGGTTTGTATGGATTTTAATGTTATATGTTCTTTTTAGCACTTCTATTACATACATGTATTTGAATTATGGAAAAAAATAGTCATTTCTTGAATAAATTGTCCACTTGGGTAACATAAACATGTTTAGAAAGTTTTCTTATGCATGTCATCTATGAAGGAAAAATGTTTTATGTTTTGAATATATCAAAGTACAAGTTCAATTTCACTTCTTTGATGCATTTGGGCCATGGTATTGGAGGAGGTAAGTTGAAGAAAATCCTCTCCAAGTTGGATGCCATTTTTAATTGGTCAACTCCCAAGTTGGATGCTAAGATTGGTACTCCACCATGGTGTCTATGTACTCCAAGGTGGCATCTTTCTAGAACCTGACTCTTGCCTCCATAGCATCTAGGTACATAGCTCCAGCTCCTCTATCCAACTCATTTGATAACATGTTTATCATTGTCTTTAGTTCGGCCAGACCAACAACATACTTGTGCATGGTGTTTTTCATTGATTGACAAGTCTGGGCTAGTGGCTATGCAAATCAACTCATCAAAGTAAGAGTCAAGCTCTAGTTGGACTTGTGCTTTTGTCTGCACCTAGGTGAGAGTCCCAATAGATGTGATTGCATGTGCATGCACCAAAACATCCATACTCTTGAATACACATGCATGGGAAGCCTGTAGAGTAGTGATGAGTTGCGGGAGCTCTTCATAGTTCTGGATTTGACTCCAGATGCGTGCCTTGAGTTCGACCGCTCTAGGCTTCATAATCTTAGGCAAGTGAAGTAAGGATCCCTTGTATCTCATCATCCATGTTTACATGTAATCAAAAACATCATTCACATTTGACAAGATATGTGCTTTTTTATCACATCGTTGTTGCCATCCATTGAGATGGATGGCTGCCGTATGCATGGTACCAAACTTGGAATACAATGCTTGCATGACTGTGTCAAGGGAAAATACTTCATACATCATTGCCTTCTTCAGTTCTACTCGGGCAGACATTGTAACCAACTCTCCTCCTTGCTTGGCCCCCTGTAGCTCCTTAGCCATTCACTCGTTCTCAGCTATTAGAAACTGAACACTCAAGCTAGTGGCTTTGGCATATACTCTGGTAGCATCGGCCAATGCTACTAGATGTTTGCGCATGACATACATCATCACTCATTCCTCATACTACACAGGAGATGTATGATATTCCAGAATTGACACTCTGTGAGATTGCACAACTCTGAGACTCGTTAAATGAGATGTTATGCCTCTCTCCTTCTAGCTGATCTCCAAGGATCTGAGTGTCTCCTTGGTCGCTTGGGACTTGATCATCTTCTGGATGCGATGAAGCTAGTGGGTCTACCTCTTGGTGGTGAGGCATGAGGTAGATGTCTTACTCTAACTCCTACTGCTTCATATCCATATCCATTTGTTCAAGTGCTCACTCTATCTCCTGAGCGAAGTCCTGCTCCTACGATGGTTAACCCTGATTGCCTGATGCCAGCTATTGTGATGAGTGCACTACCTGTACGGGAACTATTCAATCTATATGTACATGTTGTGCCCCTTTCAGTACATTTTACTGCTGTGATTCCTTCTCTTATTCACAACCCCTGTTCCTTTTGGACTTGCTCCTTCAACTCATGCAACTCCTTCTCTATTTCCTCCATTCTCTGTTTCTCTCTCTGCCTTTGTGTGTTTCTCTCATCACATTGGTGCCTCTTTCCCTCTATATCCATAGTTTCTTTCTCCATAAGTGGATGTGCTCAGAACTTGTAGCTTTTCTCTTTCTCCATGTGGTCGACAATCTTCCTCTTGGCCTTGTCGTGCACTGGTATGTTTACCTCTATTACTATTGCTTTTAGTGCTCTCCGAGATGCTGCTTCACGTTGCTTTGCTAACCATTCCATAGTGAAGCCAACCAGTTCATTGAGTCTGGAGGAGTTGTAACAATATCTCCATGAGTCCTCCTCTACACAATGACATGCTCTGTGGATCTAGTTGAAGTGTGCTCTCACACAGTGATATTTCACAAGACAATGCAGGTCATATGGATTGTAACTTTGGAGGTCGAATGGATACTTCTTCATTTTCTCTGCTTTGACATCCACATTCTTGAAACTCTAGATCTCATATAACCCAAAGCACAGCGAAAGAGTGGGCCAATGCGCCTTCTTCTTCTAGCGTTACCTAGCTTTCAATCCTGCCAAGATGTGATATGCCACTTCTTGCATCATGAGTATGTCCAAGGAAAAATTTGGTAGAACATGCTAAGGCTTCTCTGTGTTGTACATCCATATGAAGGTGCCAAATGGTGAGGCATACCAATCAATTATGTCTATTAGTGTATCCATTTCTGCCTTCGAAATGTAGGATGGATCTTCTTCGAATATCATCTTGTAAATTAAGGTGAAAAAATGGTTGGACAGCTGTGTGATAACTACTTTGAAGCTGGATTCAGACAACATCTTACAATAAGTGTTTGCAGTAGTATCCGCCGGTGTCCATGCCCACTTCAAGCCTGGGAACTCCTGTCAAGCATAGATTGCATCCAAGATGTAGTTGGGCATGTATATTTCTTCTTTCATACCTCTGGTTGGCCGTCGAGCCCTTGTTACCTATTCCTTCAGCTGATGAGACAACATGCCAGACTGGCTACATGCTTTTCCCTCTCTGGCCAATTGGTCCAACACAATCACCCAACTCTCTGGGAAGGTTTCCATTCTTTATTGGCCATACATTATTTGACATGCAAAGATGACCAAGTATTGATATGCCTTCTAAAACATCTTTTTCTTGTAGACCTAGTTGGGTGTCATCCTAAATCTCACCGACTCCTTCACCCAGTTCCTCAAAATGTCTCTGGAGTTGGCATTATTGCTAGGTATACTAAAGGGTGTCTCCATGATGGTCACGGGCTCTGACATCTGATACATCTCATCATAATACTGTGCCTTGAAGGTTTCAAACTTCATCCTGCTAACACTGCTCAATATCATCATGTCCGTGCACAGGAACACGGGGTCTCTGCATGCAATCCGGTATAAGGCGGACTTGTGAATGTTCAAATATACCTGGTGGTCTTTGATTTCTTCCCCAAATGTGCCTACAAATTCATCATTGACCTCTTTCCATTTCAGCTTGATTTCCTTGTCTACAATCAACTTTATATCTTCAGAGATCGGTAGACTTGCATACACTTGCTCAACTGGTGCTCCAGTTGCAGTTCTGTTAGTGTCCTTTGATCCTGTTCTTTTGGAAGCCATTGATACTGAACTTCTAAGAGACAGACGAACACCTGGTAGATATAGAGACAAAGTGATAGGCATGGAAATAAATCTGTCTTTGAAAACCAAAGAAAACTTGAAGAAAAACATCCAACATACTTGGGGATTGACTGGCAAAGATTACGCAATTTCTTCTAGTGGGCTAGCTGAATGGCTACCAGAACTGTGCAAAAGGAAGTCTAGGCTATCTAGGAAGGCCGATTGATTGCTAGAATTGTGCAATATGCAATCGAGACTAGATGCTCATTGTTGGAATTACACAATGCTCAATTTCAGCTGGCGATGGTTACAAGCTCAATGACTGCATAGCACAATTTTCTTGGCCAACAGTCACTGTCCCTTAGAATTGCACAACGCAAGCATGGAGGACAGTTACTGGGAAAAAATGCACATTTCCTAAGGGGAAGACAGAGCTTTCCTTCTTAGGATTGCACAATGTTGTCTTGGTGAGGCAGAGTCCAGGCCAAGGCTTCCCAGACCCACCAATGGGCAACTGAAAGAAAATGTGATTGTGAATGCATGGTGATACTCAAAGTAAGCAAGAGTGAATGATCATGCATGCAAATAGTGAACGAGATATTCAAAAAATGGAACAACATGAATGTGGGTGAACCTAGTCACCGAATCAACGTCTGTTCATGCAAAACAATTTCATGCATGCGACAGCAGTGAGATGCTAATGAAAACTAAAACGGTGCTAGTACAAGATAGCATGCATGCAAATGACAACAACCATTCATAGAAATCAAGCAAACAACACTCACACAAGTGAAAACAAAAAAAAATAATAGAAATGTTGCAAAAGACAAGTTAAGACCATTTACCCTTGAATATTTGAGTTGGATGTGTCGAAGAGTCTTGGATGTGTTGTGGGTTGTCATATCTCAAAGATTGATTGAATAAATGAGCTCTGATGCATCGAATAAATAAGTTTGAAGCTCATGATGTGCATGCCACAAATCTAGGAAAAAATGACACTTGGAGGAATGATTCTAAAATGATCTTTGCATGTAACCTCCAGCTGCTAAAAATAGATCCCTAAAATCTAGGGATGTGCTTTACATGTTCCTTTTTCTATTCTAGGAAAAAGAAACCCATGCATGCAAGTCAAGTTTTCTTGGTCCTGGGTGGAGCTGGTCAACTCAACTGCACATGCAACAATCTACTCAGCTGGGAGGAAAAAATGCGCATTTCTGGGAGGGAGCTGGGCTGGCTGCCTAGGAGATTTTCATAATTTTTGGGTAGAGCAGCTGACTACTACCCAAGATTTGCAATTCCTGGGCTGAGCAACCCAGCTGGGAGGAATTGCACAATTTTCGCAGTGAAGCTTGAATGGTAGATTTGTGCAATTCTCGCACCCAACAAGCTACTAGACAAAATTGTGCAATTTCTGGAGGGAAGACTGGTTGCCCTCCAAAATTGTGCAATTTCTTGAGGGAGCTGCTTAGCCTATAGTTGGACCAAGTCTGGAGAAACAACCTATGAGGGGAATGCAACAAGATTTGATGGACATGTTGTCATTCTCCAAGAAAATCACTGAAGCTTGTGTACTTGACAAACCAAGACATGTTGTTGTGAAAGGTTGGTAGGGAGGCTCCAAAATGAAGCTAAGGAAAAATTTTGGAGGGTGGTTGTAGCTGCTACAACACTTGGCGACACATTGGTAGAAATCTAGCTCTGTAAATGGACCTTGTTCATGATAAGGAAGTCTAACACCTCCAAAAGTATTTTTCAGTTCTCAGTTCATCTTGGTTTCCACAATAGCTAGATTGTAAGATGTAGCATCTTCCAAGCTCTTGGTCGATTAACACACATTCCAACCCAAGGCAACACAATTGTTTTGATTGGGGTTGAGGGGTATATTGGTGCACAAGCAATATAGTCATCAGAGTCTTATTTTAATCTCTGGTGTTGCCAGCGGGCCTAGATAGTATACCCCGACGGAGTCACGCAGGAACACAAGCATCACTCCACTACTAGAGAGCCTAGTAAGTACCCTGTCAGAGTTACTTGCATCACCTCTCTACACAGGAAGCCTTTCTCTTCTTTCGCCTTATTAATTTTTCATTTTATTTTTTTCGTTTTTCACTTTTCATTTGTTTCATTTTTTCATAACTCTGCATAACACTTATTCATTTCAGAGGCAAAAGAGGGATCCCGACTTATTGAGAGAAGAAGAGGTTGTTTCTTCAGAGAAGTATTTTATTATATACCTTTGACATGCTTGTTAAGGTTTCCCCCCTCACCTTACTCTACTCGACTGAGCTGACAAGGGTTGACCCAAAACCACTGACTAAAGTAGGTGACACTAGTTAGTGGGCAAGCATTTTTTTTTCACCAAGGTTCACTTCGAACAGTATGTATTTTTCATTGACGTATCATGGAATAAAAATAAAAAGTTATTCATATAAAGGTAAGATGATAGATAACCAAGTAGTGATTTATGCACAAGGCCTCTTGTTCTTTACCCAGCTTATTTCATGAGTCATACATGGTTTCATGTGAAACTAACCTACAAAAAAAACAAAAGAAAAAGCAAATGTGAAATAAAATTAAGCAAACAAGCAGACAAACAAACAAACAAACAAAGTAAGCAAACAAGCATGCAAGAAAAAATATTGAAAGCAAACACTACTCCTACTCCTAATCTAACGGTGCATGGACCTCATCACATGAAGTGATATTTCCAATGCAGCCACCGACGCATTGTTTGACCCATGTTGGTGAAGGCTTGGTCTGTGAGAAACCCGGTTGTGCGAACCAGAAAACAAGAAAGATATAACAATGAAGACAAGCACACTTCATGTTTCCAAGTGTCCACAAGACATATACGTATATGAGATGCGGTTTGTGGACTTGTCACGGTGTTGTGCGACACTGCATACAACTTTGAAGCATACACATACTCTTGACTGTGACATGCAAGCAAACGAAAGAAGCAAAGATAAGTTGTGTCATGCACGAGTGCTCGCAATGTAAGATTCGTCCAATGGATGAGCGATGGGATCATGCAGTTTGAGTGGAGGAAGTATGATCTGTGTGTGAGATGGATCTTCAATGCATATAGATGAGTTATGAGGAGCCTTGGGTGATTGAACAATTTCCTGATTTGAAGTGAAACTAACCTCCAGACAGTGAGGGCTTGACATAACCATCATCTTGGGCTGAAGTGCATCGACAATCTAGAGTGTTTCAACTTCATCATCAGATATATCATCATAGGCTGATGGCTTCGAAAAATCAACTGCAATAGAATCATGATCGTGATTGAATATGGGAGTAAATGGATCACAACAACCACGATCAAAAAATAAATGATTTCATCAGCATCCTCATGATCAAATGAACTAAACATAGGTGTAGATGAAAAGCGAACAAATTCATCCTCTGTGTTTCCGGAAAAGACAGATGAAAGATCAAGCAGATTTTCAATGAATAACTTATCCGCTTTGTTGTCGAGTGATGGAGCAACATCCGGTGTGTCCTATGAGTGATTAACAATGGGCGCATCCGGTGATGAATACACACATGCAAAATCATGGATGGCATGCTCACTAAAGATGTTAGGAAAGAACATAGTGGGGCTCGGATGGAAGGGAGTCATCCTTCGCCTAGTGTTGATTCTCAAGCTCCCACTCATACTCTTCGTGAATGACATCGCATTTTGGTTGTGCAACACCAACTCCGCTAGTGGCTTGTTCCTTTTTCATAACAAGTGAAGAGTCCAGAAAGGAAGAACACAAGACAATATCATCCGGAGGAACAACCGAGTGTGAAGACAGAGGTTGTGGAACAAAATGCATATGGGAACTCAAAGGACTCACAACCAACATTGCACGAAAATTGAATGAAGTGATGTTGGGAGGATGGACAAGTTGAATAATTGAGTGAGCATGATACTCAACATCATTGGGTAGTGGTGGAGCTATTGAATGAGGGGATTAATGATGGGATTGAGTAGTTCCAGTGGAGGAAGCATGATCTGTGTGTGAGATTTATCTTCAATGCATACATATGAGTGATTGGGAGCCTCAAGTGATTGAACCATTTCCTGATCGAAAGTGAAACCAACCTCAGGACAGTAAGGGCCTGACATAACCATTAGGTCAAGCTTAAGTGCCTCGATAGTCTGGTGGATTTCGACTTCATCGTCAGATAAATCATCATGAACTGGTGGCTTCGAAAAATCAACTGCGATAGAATCATGATCGTGATCGAATATGGGAGTAAATGGATCACTACAACCACAATCAGAAAAATCAATGATTTCGTCGGCATCCTCATGATATAATGAATCAAATAGAGGGGTAGATGAGAAATGAAAATATTCATCCTCTATGTTTCTAGAAAAGGTAGATGAAAAATCAAGTGGATTTTCAATGAATAGTTCATCCTCTCCTTTTTCCAATGATGGATTGACATCCGGTGTGTCCTGAAAGTGATCAACAATGGGAAAATCCGTAGATGAAGATACACATGTGAAATCATGGATGGAAGGTTCACCAAAGATGTCAAGAAAGAACGGAGGAGGCTCAAATGAAAGGGAGTCATCCTTCATTGAGTGTTGATGCTCAAGCTCCTAATCATACTCTTCATGAATGACAGTGCATGTTGGTCGTGCAACACCAACTCTGTCAGTGGCTTGTTCCTCATTCACAACAAGTGTAGAGTCCAGAATGGAAGAACACAAGACAATATCATCCGAGGAACAACTGAGTACGAAGACGGAGGTTGTGGTATAAAATTCATATGACAACTCGATGGACTCACAACCAAATTTGTGTGAACATTAAGAAAAATGATGTTGGGAGGATGTGACAGCTGAACAAATGTGTGAGCATGATCTCCTGCATCACTCTATAGTGGTGGAGTTGTTTGATGGGGGGACAACATACAATCACTTGTGACAATGACCGAATCTATCTTTGATTGCATAAATCCATCACTGAAGAATGTTGAGCGAGGCTTGAGCTCAAAATTATTCTTGGGATGGGTAGATTTCTGAAGGCAATACTCAAATCAGTCCCAAAGATAGAAAAACTTCATTTGGCTCTTCGAAGATTGAAACTGCAAATCACGGAAGTGCTGCCAAAAATCCATAGGTGATTCATGCAGAGCCTTCCATTGTTGTAACAATTTTTTGTTAAGATGTTATCGATCAAAATTATAGAAAGTGTCTTCAATGAGATCACATAAGCTCTTAAGTGAATGCACATTGTCAGTCGATAGGTTACACAACCACTGATGTGGAGATTCACAAAGTGTGTATGCAAGTAACAGACTGACTTGTTCGTCATAACATCCATCTTCCTCATGAATCATGGAAAAGAAGTCATGTAAGAACTCACGCCAAGCCACTTTGCCTTCACCATCATACGTGTATGTGGACAAGAGATTGAAAAACTCCCTCGAGATGGTAGAATATTCGGCATGCGAAAAACATCATGGAGAAAGGAGAGCGCAAGACTCCATGATAGATATGAAAATGTTCAAAACATGATGAGAGGACACAACTTCTCATCTAGCCCTCCTTCTCGTGACCTAAATGTTGACGATGTTGGACCTGCCAACATGTTATGGGATTTCCCCAGTAAGAAGTCCCAATTAGACCTTAGGTCGTTTGGTGTAGGAGTCCCAGCAGTGGGTCATACGGTAATGCCTTGACCGTGGTTTTGCACAGTGGCAAGTAAGATGTCCTTGTTGGTAGCAAGGGTGTGACAACTGTAGTGAGTCAAGGAAGGTGCATGAATGGTTCTAATACACAGAAAGTGGGGTGAGTGCGCCCCTTGGAAACCTTTAATAGTACTCGACTTGGAATGGAACACACGAGAAAAGATGCATCACCAGCTCGAAAGCAAGATAGCAAGCAATCCAAAGTGATGTTTAAACCAACATCACATTTTAGAAAGATTCATACATACTTATACAGAATAGTCCATACATGCATGAGTAAGCAAACAAATACATATATATCATTTAGTGATCTGAAAATGGGCTACTTAGGCTTCTTGTCTAACTTACAAGAACCTCTCCCACTTCCAAAGCTTTAAATATTCCCAAGTCTTGTTGATTAACCAATTCAGAATTAATGTGCACTTGACAATATAGGTGTATGTTGATATTTATTTTAAACTGTTTGTGTACTTTAAAATCCGTTGTTTATGTTGATATAACACATCCATATAATAGTAAACAATGCAGTAATAAAATAGACACATGAACAACAATATTAATTTGAAGTTCAACCAAAACTCTTGGGCTACATCTCCTTGAGCTGTAGTCAACTCAAATAGGCTCTCTGGGATTATGGTAAAGTTCTTTTGCAAGCTCCTTGGCTCAAATCCATTGGTTTTACAAATAAACAATGGGCTTAGACACCATTTATCCTCGACTCCTAAAGCTCTCGACTTTGTAGCTATCAGATCTTGGCTCTGGCTATGGCTTCTTTGGCTTTCAGCAATGTACAACTCTCTGGCTTTTCACTTGACCTCCAAGTGACTCCCTTGGCC
This sequence comes from Pinus taeda, assembly GCA_000404065.3. NCBI lineage: Eukaryota > Viridiplantae > Streptophyta > Pinopsida > Pinales > Pinaceae > Pinus > Pinus taeda. The sequence goes on from APFE030361467.1 coordinate 59,699, forward strand.
ACTCTGCGCATTCGATTTTTCTCCCTCAGCCTCTTTTTTCTTATGCCCTTTTTCTTTCTACGCGCCTACACTCAATTGAGCTCTTGTAGACCTCTGTGCTACCTACTTATGCTCAGTTTCAGCAATAACCCAAAAACCCCCTTCTGTCTCTGACATTCATGGCTTTCAAGACAATTTGCATTTTCCATTCATTTCCTCTTCTAAGGCTTTCTAGCTCCCAATCTTTGTCCACTCAAATCCCCTTCTAAGCATTAGAAATCATGGCATAACGTCTCCAGAGAAGGTGGCCACCTGTTCCACAATGGAAGGGACCATCGGGCGTTTAAAATCCCCAAAATTAGCATTCCCAGATTACACAAGAAAATACACTAAACACAGGAAAAATCTACAGAAACTCTATTTATCGGACTTCAAATATCCATAAATCCACACTATTTTCCTACCGGGTCCACCTTGAATTGCTATCACATATCGCAAATGCTCATGTTTCATGGTTTCCATTTGTATTTTAATAACACATTAAAACATTGAAAAATCACATAGGATGGCTTTAGACGGACTTGAATATTATATAATGGCATTTACAAACCCTTTTGGGCCCGGTCGCATCGCATCAGTGCATATATATGTGGCCTGTTCCCTTCCATGACTCCGACGTGATATTGCAATCTGATTGGCAATCGCGTATTGCATGGATCTGGGGTTCTGTGCATATGGCATCACCGATTGCAATTTGCCGATATCGACGATCGTGATATTGCTCAGCGCAGGGTCCCGCCTCAAGCTCCATGGCATGACCACCGCCGATTTCAATCCAACGATATCGGTGATTGGTATATTGCTCGGCCCGGTCCTTATGTTATATAAACACAAGCTTGCCTCCAACCTGATATGTCGCAGATCGGCCATCGGGGGTGCTTCCCCTTTTCACTTAAGTTTGCCTCCGACCTCCTCCAATGCGATTTTCTTCATAAATCCTTTTAGGCCATTTTTTTTTTGAAGATTTGCCTCTTTTTCCAAAGAATCAAGGACACATTCTTTCTGCGATAACTTCTGCATCCTAAGTCCATTTTTGCCCATTCAAGTTGTAGCAGATTTAGAATGAGACGATCTTTGCAATGGGGCTAGTTCCAGGAACTCCCTTGGATTTTCGGTTTTCCTCTGTGAGGAACACCTAGACTTAGGAGTCTATCCAAAATCCATTTTGGATCATGCCTTCCCACTAAAAGAACTTTTGGTCTCCAAAAGACTGATATACTTATCTGAATAGTAAATGAGAGTGACTCACCATCTTCTTTTGGCCTCCCTACACTTGGCTTGCATAGTGCCTTTAACTAAAGTTTCTGACCACTTCCCTTCTAGATGGGCTGGTCTTCCCGGGAAGAACTGTCTTCCTCCTTTCTTTCTTGTAGAACTCCTGCTGAAATGGTTATAGAAGGTAGTTTGAGTTTCTCTATCTTGATCATTGATCCAAGGTGGCTCAAACAAATGTGAAGTACACCTACTCCACAAAACTTTCATTTGTACCTGTTTGACAAGCTGTCAACAACAACTGTTAACAACAACAAAAACGTAGACAACAACTGGATGGCTTAAACTCTTACTTAACATAAACATATTACACAACTTGTGAACACCTCCATGTCTTACATCTGTATACAAATGATGGACTAGACAAGAAGCCCACAAAACATGCCTTTAAAACAAATAACCCTTCAAGTCAAGCATGTAGAACCATTGGGACTCTTTTCAAAAGATGAAACATCTCATTATTATTGTAGGTTTTAACCCTGTATAGAAATTACCTGCATACGAATTCTAAAAACACATAATATAAACAATGTGAGAGCATAACAGATAAAACACATATACACAGAGATTTTCCCCTAGATCCAAAAATTGGGACTACCAGCTTGATATTTCATTATTTTCCTTTCAATGTTATAATGCATATTTATACATGCCAAAGCATCCAATACCATGGACCAAAAACCATCGCGTCCAAAACCATGCACTGAAAACCATCGCATCCAAAAAACATGTACGAAAATCATGCACATAACCATAGTTGGGTCCGCCAAACCTAACATAGGTTCCAAAACCAAAATTTTCTGGGGCGTTGCCCTCGACCCCATAGAGTGGGGTTACCTGCACCCCTTAAAACCCCTGTGACCCCCCCACTACGCAATCAGCGCAATGAAGGGGGGCCTCCGCCCCCCTTCTAACCCCTGGTTAACTACGTGGGCTAGTCATGGAAAGAATATAACACAACCCAACATTCTCCCACTTGTTGTTTCCTTTCCATAGGGGGCCACAAGAGAGCTTAGTCATTTATCCAGCCCTGCAATGCCCATTTTTTTTCTACACCAAGAGAACTTCTCAGAGCTCAAAGATTTTGTTAATGCATATGCAGTATTCATTAGAGTGTCCTCCTTTACCAACAACACCTTTTTGTCTTCTATCATATCCCTCACAAAGTGATACTGAACATCAATGTGCTTTGTCTTTGAATGATAAGCAAGATTTTTTTTCCAAGCAAATTGCACTTTGGCTATCACAGTCTATCCTTATAGCTCCCTGTACTAACTCCATACTTGAACACAATGTCTGCCACCAAACTTCTCCCTTGCTTGCATGAGTGGTTGCCATGTATTCTACCTCTATAGTTGATAATGCCACTACAGATTGTTTCTTACTCATCGAGCTGATTGCACCTCCAAATAGGTTAAACACATACCCACATGTACATCTTATTTGATCCATATCTCTAGCCCAGTATGCATCAACAAAGTCGCAAATATCCAACACTTTGTCCAATCCTAGTCTTCCTTGGTAGCACAAACCATAATCACTAGTGCCACACAAATACCTGGAAACCCACTTCACTGCTATCCAGTGCTCCTTCCCTGGTTTTCACATAAACCTGCTCAATACTCCCACTGCATGTGCAATGTCTGGTCTAGTACAAACCATCACATACATCAAGCTACCGACTACACTTGCATATGGAACACTGGACATATCCTCTTCCTCTTCTTGTGTCTTGGGACACTATTCAGTAGATAACTTTACACCTACAGGAATAAGAACCTTCACCGGTTTACTATCCTTCATATTAAACCTTTGCAATATTGTCTTCACAAACTTCCTCTGGTTTAACTAGAACTTTCTCTTTTCCTGATCTCTTTTAATTTCCATGCCCAAAATATAGTTTGCAGCGCCAAGATCTTTCATGTCGAATTTGGAGGACAATTGGTTCTTCAAATCCTGGATAATTTCTTTGTCATTTCCAACCAGCGACATATCATCCACATACAAGACCAGATAAATAACA